>OY992895.1:83423202-83605702 GCA_963921405.1 Cepaea hortensis | reverse complement strand
GAGTACAGGAAAATAGTGAACCGTCTGAGCCCTTTCCTGTCACCAATGGAGTGCAGCAAGGATGTGTCCTGGCACCAACACTGTTTAGCCTCATATTTTCAGCCATGTTGATGAATGCCTTCGAGAACGACGACATTGGAATAGACATCAACTACCGTATGGATGGAAAGTTATTCAATCTCAGAAGGCTGAAAGCTAAAAGCAAATTTGACAGCGACACCGTCAGAGAGCTCCTGTTTGCTGATGATTGCACTCTGTATGCCAACTCAGAGGCGAACATGCAGCATAATGTTTCAGCTTTCTCACATGCCTGTGTCAACTTTGGGCTCAATATCAACTTGGAGAAGACTGTAGTTATGTATCAGCCAGCTCCAGAGAATAATCACACTGTTCCGAATATCAAAGTGAATGATCATCGTCTAAGTGTTGTGGACACATTCACCTATCTTGGCAGCACTGTGTCACAAGCTGCCACAATTGATGATGAAGTGAATGCAAGAATTTCCAAGGCCAGCGCGGCCTTTGGCAGACTGTACAAGAATGTATGGGACAGAACTGGAATAAGCCTGCAAACAAAGCTGAATGTCTACAAAGCAGTTGTATTATCCACACTGCTATAGTTAGTTTAGTTTAGTCGACAGATCAAAATCACGGCAAACGGGGGTAACCCATAAGTGCTCCGTTCTTCTCCTAACTAAAACCTAAATCTAGAGAAACTCAGCTCAGTGCACGAACTCCGTAGCACCTGCGAAGATCCTGAAATACTTTAGATAGATTTTTAACATGGAATTTTCCCCGGGCAGCGCCGTTAGGCTACTCTTTTTCGATTTCCAACTGCCAAGGGATTTTTTACGTGCGCAAGAATACACACGGGCGTCCTATCTCACTATCCAGAGACCAGGGGACATTTTTACTAGAAGTCCACGTGAAAATATCCCTGTCCTCACCGGGGCTTGAACCCGGGACCTCCAGCATTCGAGGCGGACACCATACCTCGAGACCACGCCGCCCCCACAGCATCCACACTGCTATATGCTTGTGACACCTGGACTGTTTATCAGCGACACGCTAGGAAATTAAACCACTTCCACACAGTCTGCCTAAGGAAGCTCCTGAAGATTAAATGGCAAGACAAGATTCCAGACACTGAAGTCCTAGAAAGAGCGTCCATGCCCAGTATCCACACTCTACTAATGAAGAATCAGATTCGCTGGGCTGGTCACTTGACTCGCATGCTAGATCACAGGCTCCCTAAACGAATTTTTTTTACGGCGCGTTGCGTCGTGGTAAACGCTCCCAAGGCGGCCAAAGGAAACGCTTTAAAGACACTCTGAAAATCTCACTGAATGCTTTTGAAATTAATCATGACACCTGGGAGACTGCAGCCAGAGACCGAAATTCGTGGCGTACGTCATTACCCAAGGGTGCAGTCACTTGTGAGGCAACCAGGACTGCAAGAGCTGTGAAGAAAAGACAGAACAGAAAATCCACTGCAGAAAATCCTCCTCCAGAAACGTCAAGCATTCTTTGTCCACATTGTCAAAGAAAATTTCGAGCCAAAACAGGCCTTGTCAGCCATCTTAGAATTCACGGCTCCATACTTTCAACCCCACTGGATGAAATGAATGATCATCATCATTCTTGATGGACAAACACCAACAACAAACAACATAATGTGTTCAGCAATCTGGTGACTTGATCTAGTCCATATTCTTCTAAAGTTGTAATCATTTATGTTGTGATGTTATCTGAACCGGGGACCTTGCCAGCTTTCATATGTTTAAGAACATTTTTTAAGACCACCTCCATCTTCAAAACTGGCGGTCCTTCATTATTAAATCGAATATAATACTGTTCATCTCTGTTAGCATCATAAGGTTTTTCACATAATCTGACCATACATGTAGAATCTGATCTTTTTTCTATTATGATTTTGCCATCTTTAGTTTTTAGACAGTCTGCTGATGTACTTGTTCTTTTATTAGTAAGCTCCTGAATTCTTTTGTGCACTAATTTGATTTTTTGACTGTTATATTGTTTTTAAATTTCTAAGCAATTTTTTCTAAAGCCATGATTCCCTTGTCCTCCTTACATAATATTCTGACTTGTCTGTGAATTTCTTCATTTTTGGCAGGATTATTTTTGTTTAGTCTTCTTGTTTCCATTAGTTGTAAAATTTCTTCAGTCATCCATTTCTTGCGACCCACCTTCTTTAATTTTTGAATAGTTGTTTCTGCAGCCAAACTGATACAATTCTTCAACATTTTTCATTGATATTCCACATCTTGGAATATGATCTCGAGCCCAGACAATATATCAAATATGTTATGTACTTCTATGTTGAAATTGTTTTGTATTTCCTTGTCATTACTCAATGCGCACATATCATATTTAGTCTTTCCTGTTATATACTTAACTTTCTTTAACTTTACCATCAGTGTAATTGTAAGTAATCTGTGGTTACTATAACAATCAGCACTGGGAACTGTTTTTGCTATTGTTAACGCATTTCTAAATCTGCTGCTAATCAGAATGTAATCAATCTGGTTTCTAATCCTACTATCAGGACTCCTCCATGTCCATAATATTCTAGGGTGTTGTTTAAACCAGGTGTTTCCTACAATTATTTACTACTCGTGTGCCCTCTCTACAAGTTTGTATCCCCTTTCATTTCTCTCTCCTAAACCATAGTTTCCTACTGTGTATCTATCACATTGATTTCCTACATTTTCATTGAAGTTACATATTATGATGCTATATCTGAATTTTGTGCATTTCTTTAAAGCAGACTCTATGTTATTATAAAATTCCTATACACTACCTTCACTAAATTCCCTTGTTGGGGCATATACTTGAATCACTTTTATGCTAAAAGGTTTGCCGCTTAATTTATCTAGTAGAACTCTGTCTGACAAGGCCCACTATCCTTGAGCATATTTTGATGTTTGCTGGTCCAAGATAATTGCTACCACACCTCCCCCCTTTGTCGATCTTCTCCTCCAGAATAAATAATCTTAGAATCTTCATCTATCTTAATGCCTGCTCTTTTCCATCTCGTTTCGCACATAAAATAATAATTTTCTCTCTTTCCATTTCTTGTTTGATGTTATCTAATTGTTCGTCGCCGTGTAACGTCCTAACATTCCCTGTTGCTATTTGAATGTCTTTGTCTTTGTCTTGCGATGATTTGTCTTTAGGCGAATCATAAAGAACTAGGCACTTTTAAAAGTAGTTTGCCGTTGCTTTCCTTCCTTAGCAGTGACCATACTGATCGGTGACGCCAGCCATTACCTCGTGAAAGAGATCTTCTGCCTACCGTCGTGAAACTTGAGACCACATCCAACAACTATCTGTCGACTGCCCTCCCTCAAAATTTCATCCACCACATGCCTTCCATGGCTTCTTTTGAACAGTTACAATAAACGAATACGAAATAACACTACATAATCCACAGGAAAACACTAAAAACAGCGTCTCCAGAAGAATGAACACGTTAGGTCGTTGCCAGTTTTACCGGATTTCCTCTGAATGTTATTTCGAAGTAACTATTTACCAGTATGGTTATGTCATTGAGAACTACCATTGTCTCGTGTTGCTTGACTGAGAACTTTTATTTCTCATGTGGTGGATACATAGTGCCTTACTAGATTTCGTTCTTACCACGGCAATGGCTAAGTAGTGACAGATGTCGGCCGATCTTCATTTCGGCTGTCTAATGGTTGTTAGGTCAATACGAGCTATTAATTTCTCAATTCGTTATATAAAACTAAATCACCACGTATATTGCATTCCTACTACTTATATCGGAATGTATTTCAAATCATAACGTTTAGAATATTTGTGAGATATTGAATGTCATATATTGTTAACCTACCAGGTTGAATAGTTGTGCGCTAGTGTTATGAGCAGAGCGCATAGACATGTTGTCTAGTGACGTAGCAGGCTCTATGTGTAATATGTTAACACCATGGCGAATATTATCTGTTACTAGCAGCTTTGTGTTTGAAGCAGATGTGGAGACATTACCCAACTATGTAAAGGGTATATGGTATTCATAGCAAGTTTGTGATGAACGAGCGTTTATCGTTACTCGCTGAGGATGAACACAGAGCCTGATCACCGGCACGTAAGAACGGCCATCACATACACGTGTAATAACATTTGGTCTTCTAACACAACTTTTGATGGAGCGGCTGCAAGGAATTGGGTAACTGATTAAGTACCATGGACTTAGGACGTTTCATTTCTCATGACGGGACAGTTGAAAATAAAGCGCGGATATGTAACTACGGGCATGTTCGACTACTGGAAAAGTCATAACCGACTTGAAAGTAGGAGAGAGATGTTAAGTAGAGAGATATATATGGAACGATGAGAGTGACCATAATACAACTGGAAGAGAGACACTGCCAAACACGTAAATATGTGTGGGTGTATAGGAGTGATGCAGAACTTAGACACTAAACATTTTTAAATCTATTATCAAGCTCTCACCAAGAGCACACGATTCTCGTTCATTGATAACGATTAGGGACATGGTGGCGTTAAGATGGAACACTGGTTTCGAATACCGACCGGATGTTGTTACTGGATATTAGTAGACTCTTATCGGAATTTAGGCAGCATCTCACCTACAATCCCGACAACAGATCCTGGCATTCTACTCGAAGTCATGTTTAGGTTAATTATTTACCTACTACATGTGAACGTTGTAATTCTTAACACAATACTTATCATAGTCTTCCTGCAGTTAATAAGTTTTTCATAGTGATAATAATGAGTTTTAGTTTGGTTTAACTCATAGTTACCATAGTTATCTGTTGTATTCCAAGTGTGCATACTTGTGCTTTCGTACCTAGATATTTATTACTTAAACCACGGAAGGGGAGTCTTGTCAGGAGTGATAACTTTGGTGTGAGACTTAAACCTAGGCATCTAACCTTCTTCTTCCCACTCTTTAGGGAGGGTACCAAGACTATCTTAATTTATCTTTTAAACGAGCCATTCTCATTTGTACTCTTGGGTCTCCAGGCGCTTAATCTTTATTTCAGCCATATAGATTTGGTCTCGAGTTTCCCTTTCTGCGATCAGTCATCCAAAGAAAACACCATTGTGAGGAAAAGTGACTACTGACATATTAGACAACAAGTCCCGAAATCAACTTAGTCCACTGACAAATTGGTTGCCTGTCCGTGGTCAAAAATTGTCACTTCTGTCAAACTGGGTTGCTGGCTTGTGATGTTACATAAATATGCGACAGCTATCCTACATTTCTGACAATTTGGGCTTCTCGCTAGAATATTAATTATGACTGCACGTTTACAATAGAATCCGATAACAGACCCAGACAAAAGAAGTCCCGCCTCCAGGAAAGTTGCTAATGGTCATGGACCGCCCTCCACAGCAAAAACGGGGTTAGGGTTGGGGAGCTAGACTCCTTAACCAATTAGCCCAGAGGAAGAGCTGGCTTTCCAGAGTCGAGCAGGAGTATGACTCCAAGAACCATGAAAAAACTACAGAGAAAGCCTCATTGCAGCAATGACGTGTACCGCCGCATAGCATAGGTGAGACAACAAAGGCGAAAGTCTTGGGAACAGCTGGCTTGTCACGACGGAAGGTGCTAGATTATGTGTGAGGGCAAAAAGCACCGGATGCTCGATGTTTTCATCCCCGAGGGAGGTGTGGTTTGTGAGCAGGTATAATGAGCATTTGTGGGGTAATTGGGAAAACTACTCGAACGACTGGAAATGGTATGAACACACGACAGGAGAAAATTATGACTCGGGTGGACCCTGTCCAAGAGAGTGTTAGCTAGTTACAGGGCAGAAAAATGCCAGAAAGGTGGACGCATTCTGACACTTAGAAGCCTCCTGTAGTTCTTGTTCAGCGGCGGTGTTTTTATCACGCATCACAGTTTCACCCAGTGCCACCGTCTTGATTACAGATTCCATCTGTGACCCGCGGCACTATGGACGAGATTGTGAGCATCCATGCAGATGTGCCATGAATGAGACGTGTTTCGTCAGCACTGGAGGCTGTCCTTCCGGATGTGCTGCTGGCTTCTCTGGAGAATCATGCATGGACGGTAAGTCCCGACCGACGTGTGTGTGTGTGTGTGTGTGTGTGCGTGCGTGCGTGTCTGTGTGTGTGTGTGTGTGTGATACATCTTTAACTAATTCTAGATGTCAACATATGATTGAGGAACGATGGTGGATTGCCTTAGATAAGCGCAGTGCCTCTAACTAGAGCATGGAGGTTCCATTCACACTGTTGACCCTTTGGGCTGTGACGACAAAAGACAAGGATAGCGCGCTCCTCCTTTATCCCAGGGTGGTGGACTGGACAGCTAACCTTCTGGGACACGGGTAGTTACATATTATGTGGCCACGTGCAGGATAAATTCATATTATAAACACCTGCCTAGAAACTATCAACATCATCATGTGTCATGCTAGTAAGCGTAGATGGTCATGTTTCACCATCTAACGCGATCACCAGAGTCGTGGATCAGCTCAGTATTCTTGTTTCTACGATGCCACGTGATCAAGCCATCCCGGCTTTTACTTCTCTGCCTTTTTCTTGTTCTCTTCCCCCAATCATGCCTGTAGTTAACACGATCTTCAATTTATTTCTTCTCATAACGGGTCCAAACATGGGGACTGTTTACGTCTTATTTCTCTAATCAGTTTACGGTTGTCATTTGTTTCTTCTAGGACTTGGCCATTGGTGTTTCTGTCTGTTCGCGGCATTCTTTGCATTTTCCTCAGTAACATTTCCTCAGCCATCAGATATTGTTCAGCCAGTCTGCTCATTGTGCAGAAACTGCGTCGGTGGAACTATCTTGGAACACCCATAAATGTTTTCTTTTTGCATATCCTTTACAGGGCATCGCTGTCAACAGCAGCATCTTTCAGCTGATTGTTAATTTCTTGGCAAGATTACGCTCAGTAGTTTGCCATTGCTTTCTGAGCGGCCGGCTCATTTATCATGCAAGTCACCAGCGGGGTAGAACTGCTTCCAATTCTCGCCTCGCTGCGAGACCTTGCGTGGATAAACGGGATTACGGAGAAATGGAACACCCATAGCCTTCAAAATTCACGGTCATCCAGCAAAACAGGTTCTATATAGTATCGCAGCACTCTTTTTCTAACATTCAAAGATGGTGAGCTATTGCATACTTTCTTTTCATTTTCTGAATATGGTTTTTATTTCGCTTTATTCTGTTCCTAGTCGATGTTGTGCACTTTCCATCTGATTTTATAATTGCACCTAGGTATTTAAAATTACCCTCGTTGTTAAGTATGTTTCCTTCCAATTCCATTTGAGATTTTGATCTTACATTTTTCTTTCATATAACCATAGTTACAGAACTCTTGATATTCAAGGATAGTCCTTTCTTTACAATCTCTGCTATTACAATGTTCAACCATTGTTGTAGATATTTTGCATTACCCGTCACAATACTTCATAGCGTCGAATGTTTATATTATAACCTTCGATTAGTATCCTCGGCTTCTCTTTGAATTCTCTCAATATTTCTTCGCTATAGCGGTAGAATAGATCCAGTGACAAAATACATCCCTGTCGAACTCCTAGAGTATGTGTTCATAATTATGTCTCTCTATAATTTCCAATTTAATTTCTGCTATTTGGTGTCTGCAATTACTTTATTATCATTCTCATCAATGTTTATATCATCCAAAATTTTAATAAGTCCATCATGTTTTACTTTATTATATATATGTTTTCAAATAAACAAACAAAACAAAACAAAACAAATCCATTAAAATTATCCTTCAATCTTAGATGTTCCAACATTGTAATCATTTCTCGTCATTCACATCACACCCTTAGTGTAGTCAATAAAGCACACATACAGACCTCTGTTCATTACAATCATTCTTCATGTTATTGTTCTCAAGATGTATGTGACGTTGATGGTGCCATATCATCATCATCATCATCATCATCATAATCATCATCATCATCATCATCATCATCATCATCATCATCATCATCATCATCATCATCATCATCATCATCATCATCATCATCATCATCATCATCATTATCAGCATCATCATCATCATCATCATCATCATCATCATCATTATCATCATCATCATCATCATCATCATCATTATCTTCCACTTTTGCCTGAAGCGTCGTGGAAAGGGGGGGGGGGGGATAATTCGTGTTCCAGCACCCGATGGGTGGCACTGGATAGTGTCATTCCGTGCGACTGTACAATGTCTTTGATGTCGGCAATCCATTTTCTTCTTCAGCGTCCTCTTGGTCTCGAGGCAGATGATCTGTTATGTAGGGCCAGTGATGGCAAGTGATGGTGTTGCATTCTAACGTGATGGCCAAGCCAATTGATCTTCTGTCATTCAATAAATGTGGCACAATGTGTTGATCCCACGGTCTGTCTGATAACAACATTTCTTACTCGGTTTCGGATTGTTAAGTTGGCAGCTCTGTCACAGAGTCCCTGGTGTGAGGGGAATTATGCTACACTATATACCGTGGCTTCAGTTCTGGGTATTGGGTACTTGGATTCTGGTCTACCTACCCCGCCAGTCTATGGACAACCCCTTCTTACACTCTTCCTTTCAGTGGACTTTACCCTATAACGCTCCATCCATAGTAGTTGACTCAACTCTGTTCGGAAACAAACATACTAAACATTTATTATACATTAGGATTTTACAATAAATAACGATAGATAGATGTTGGCAGTAGGCTACTCTATAGGCCAGATCAGCAGGATAGATGTACGGCTATCATCATCGAGCCGTCCCTAATTCGGTCGCTGCAGTCTGCGCTAGAAGGTCTCGCACCCGGCTGATTCAAATCCTCCTCACGGATGGGACCGACTGGCGTAATAGCAGTTGGTACACCTGGCAAAGTGCTGGTATCACTCGGTACTAACTCCTTGGGTTCCCTCCCACGGAGTCTAGGTTGCCGTTAACGGCGAAGTCCCAAATCAGAGGACTAATAGTTTACCATATTCAGGTTAGCCCTTTGGTCTTTCACAATGTTCCAGTTCATATTAAATAGGGCACCTGGAATTATACACTCCAGTGAAATTTAGTCTTAGCACATAATCACTGTCTTTGCTTCCCAGAATCGAGTATTCGAAGTCATTAACAGTGTTAAAGTCCATGTTTGATATTGGAAACATAGGGTCGGTGTGAATATGCTGTTTATTATCTGTCGTTTTGCGGGCATGGGTATATTTGGATGTTTCATTATTGGTTATAGTTGATATGTAATGCACTAGCTTTTTGACATCTGATTTCAATTTATCTGTCCAAACTGTCATCTTATGTGATCATACTTCCAAGATATTTGAATTATTTAACTTGTTTGAGAGTTGTGCTATTTATCTGTATACTTAGTGGACCAGGCGATCAGCTAACTATCATTACTACGGTTTTGGCTGTATGTATACTCACATTGTATCTACTTTATGTTGACCTCTGATGATTAATATGATTTTGCAGTCAGTCCTCATCGCTATAAAACAGGCACTGGTTGTCTGCAAATAGAAGTTCAATTATTTCCTGTGGATCAGTTGTTTCATCTAGAGTAAAGAGTTCTAAATTTTCTGAATCTGTTCTGTCAAGACTTGCTTCTTTGGATATTCTGTCCATGTAGATATTAACCCCTTTACCGTGGAAAAAAAATTTTTTTTTTGTTATGCAAACTGTGTATTTTTTTTCTTTCATAATTTGATATGTTATGTTGTCCTGGCAAAATAAAATGTTTTTTTAAGTGAAAATGAGTTGTCTTTTAGAAATTGTGAGGAAAATAAGAAATGTTCTGTACTAAATGGTACTGTTCAATAACGAACTAAACTGATACGTATATTAGATGTCAATTGTTTTTAGTAATTATACTTGGTGTGGTAAACACCAAAACATGGAGCTGCACATAGTGCTGTGTCACACTCCGGACAGTAGTATCGTGTCGCTTTACGAAATTTGAAAAAATCCGAAAAAAAAAATCTGAAAAAAAAGAAAAATATGAAAACCCAGCCAAGTTGTTCAAGCCCGTACTCTGTAGATTCCAAGCTTGCTAATAAAAACTATGCAAATACATGCCCATAGGATACATGGGCACTCTTCCGAATTGCGGTCCCAAATAGTTCCGCAGTGAATACGTGATTTTGGTATATCTTACAGAGCCTCAATGGATCAAAGGTAATGGGTCAAAGGCAATGGGTCAAAGGCAAGTCTATGTGATGTCATCGGGACTGACTACATGACATATTTTTGCTAATCTTTTGTCGTGATCTCAGTGGCATAGCGGTAAGTGTCTCCGCCTGTAACGCAGGAGACCGTGGTTCGATTCCCCAGCGGCAAAATGTGGTAATTTTTTTTTTTTCAATTTTCATAAATTAATTAAGCGAAAGCGACAAGATAATTATGTACAAAGACAGTTATTCGGCATATTGACAAAATTAGCTAACTTTTGATTGCCTTTTTTGTAATCAATTGTATTTTGTATTGTTAGAAGATTTTACTCAATGAAGAGATCCTATATATCGTTTTGTTTACGTTACTTTATTTTTTTGTCTCTATGGGAGTCTCTGTGGCTAAGTGATCAAGCCGTTTGACTCGTGCTTCGAAGGTTGTGGGTTCGATTCCGGGCCGCGCCCTTCGGTTTACGAGTTAAATGATTAAGACAACGTATCCTGTGGGTCGTCGCTAAAAAAAAAGCTACGGCGTTCGTGCTTTGTGCGACGCTTTCCGCGCTGCGGGACCGAGCCATATGGGATAAACCCGGTGCAATGAAGTCGACCTTGTCGACTTTTAAGCGACTTTTTTTTAAAGCCTTTTAAACGCTTATTTTGCTGATGATATTCGCTCGACACCACCGCACCAGTCCATCCAACATCATTTCTGTTAGCCTCGATCGTTGGGCGGCGCTTACCAAACCCGACACCCCACATTGTGCCAACGGCTTCGGGCGGAAGAGCGCAATTGGGAGGGTATAAAGATTGAGCACAACCTGCCAGCGGTGGGTTGTGCTCAATATTTAAATCTATCGTCTGTTAAGACAGTAAGTTGCCAGTGGTAGATAATTCAAATTACTGTGGGAATATATGTGATTTATATTTAAGTTTGAAATACTGTTCTTATTGCTTTAGTTAATGGTGTGAGAATGCTGTAGTATGCAACTGACGAGATGCAGTGAAATAAGCCTGGCAATAATGTGTGCAGCCTGATGTTTGGTGTTTTTATTATCCAATTTATTTACGGAAAACATTGCATTGAATGGTATAAGTGTCGGCCGTTCAGAAAACAAATTCAGTTACCGACAGTAATAGTCTCTAGAAAATCATAAACAGTTAATACATGCTTGGGTTGATTGTCATGTTCTGTAAGGGACATACAGCTTACTTTCTAAGACTTTGGACATACAACTTTTTTTGTAAGACACGGGACATACAACTTACTTTCTAAGACATGAGACATACAACTTACTTTCTAAGACACTAAGACAACGTATCACAAACACAAGAAAGAGGCGTTAGTCATTTTTGTCACAGTATTAGAAAAGAAAAACAGAAACAGTTCAGAACAACTGGAAAGAGAGATGAAAAGAGAGATGGATAGGAGAGGACATCGAGAAAAAATGTTTGATGACCTTTCATCATGACGTGAAGAAATGTCAGATCACACTTCATACAGTCGCGTGGAAATCGCAAGATGAGATACAACATGATCGCCCATGATCGTCAAGGCACTTGGTGATGCTGATGATAATTATGATAAAGTATAGCACGTTAATTACCGATTCTTAATATGGTCAGGGGGAATCCAGCAACAGTGTATAAAAACATACATTCAATCCATTAACTATCCCCAAAAAACATACAATATGCAATATGTCTATAGCACTTTCTGTCTCTCAGGTTTGCGTGCCGCTCTGGTAATCACGCATTCAATACCGTGATTTCTTTTATTTATTTCTTCCTTTATTTATGTATTAACCTTGGTACCCAGGTAAACACATTATGACATGTGTACCATGAAGTTTAGTGGGATACTAAGGCGGTGGTCGAGATATTGCCGACATCAGCCATAGGGTGCCGGTTGGTGTACACACGTAATGCACAATACCATATACTCAATACATCTCATGGTGGGAAATGGGACATATGTGTTACGTCACTTATCTTGTCTGTCTCTCTCTCTCTTTCTCTCTCTCTCTCTCTGCGCGCGCTCGCTCTCTCTCTCTCTCTCTGTCTCTCTCTGTCGCACTCTGTCTCTCTCTGTGTCGCTCTCTCTCTCTCTGCTGGTACATTATCACTGTCTCTCTGTCTCTCTCTGTCGCTCTCTGTCTCTCTCTGTCGCTCTCTGTCTCTCTCTGTCTCTCTCTGTCGCTCTCTCTCTGTCGCTCTCTCTCTCTCTCGCTCTCTCTCTCTCTCTGCTGGTACATTATCACTGTCTCTCTGTCTCTCTCTGTCGCACTCTGTCTCTCTGTCTCTCTCTGTGTCGCTCTCTCTCTCTCTGCTGGTACATTATCACTGTATCTCTGTCTCTCTCTCTGTCGCTCTCTCTCTCTCTCCTATCTATCTATCTATCTATCTATCTATCTATCTATCTATCTATCTATCTATCTTTCTATCTATCCGTCTATCTGTCTGTCTGTCTGTCTATCTGTCTGTCTGTCTGCCTTCCTACCTGCCTGTCTGTCTAATCATTTATTGGTTGCAGTTAGAACAACCTTAGGTAAACGAAGACAAACTTACAAAAAGTATTAGAAAGAGCACTTGAAAGATCTTTACATCTTCCCCCAACAATTAACTTGGGTAAATGGAGCGGCGGCAGCAGCAGCAGTAGAAGAAGAAAAAGGAGGAGTAGAGGAAGGAGGAGGAAGAGGGAGGTGGAGGAGGGAGGAGGAGGGAAGAAGAGGGAGGCGGAGGGAGGAGGAGGAGACAGGAGTAGGAGGGAGGAGGAGGGATTAGGAGGGGGAGGGAGGAGGGAGGAGGAACGAACGAACGAACGAACAAACTTTATTTTACAAGGGTAACAAATTGGGCACGCAGGCCCGTCTTACATTCGGCCCTTTCAATCACTCATCTTTCATTCATCAAATGTGCATGTTACATTAACATAGGGGAAAAAAACATTGTCAAATGGAGTTTGTAAGCATATTACGCATGATACATTCACATGAGAAAAAAACACATTATCAAATGAAAGTTGTAACCATAAACAGTGCATATTGCCATGTTGTGAGACACATCCCCCATCCACCTTCATATCCCGCAGCCACCAACACATCCCCGACCCACCAAACCTCCCCCACCTACCCACACATACCTCAACACACTCACACAGAACCAGGCGAACATACATGCCGCCACACATCCACTGATCCCCCACCCACACACATTTCCCCAAGAAGAAGAAGAAGAAGAAGAAGAAGAAGAAGAAGAAGAAGACGAAGAAGGAGGAGGAAGAGAAGAAGAAAAAGAAGAAGAAGAAGAAGAAGAAGAAGAAGAAGAAGAAGAAGAAGAAGAAGAAGAAGAAGAAGAAGAAGAAACCACACACACATACCCACACATCCTGCACCTATCCACACACATATCCTGCACTCTCACAATTTTCCCCACCCACCCACCCACACACACATCAGCCAACCTACACCCACCCACCCAATATTTGCCATCTCTCAACTACACATCCCTACCTATACACACATCCCCACCCATAAACACATCTCCCCACCTGCCCACACATATCCCCCACCCATAACCCAAAATCACACACCTCCCACCCACACACACCCCGCCACCCACATATACACCACAAACACACATCCGCCGCTCACACACATCTTCTCACAATTACACACCTCCCCCACCCATACACTCATCTCTCACACACATCCACCCACTCACGTACAATCCATCAACCACTCACACACACACATCACCCACGTGCCCATCAACACATGCATCTCTCGTCTACCCTCCCACCCACACATACCCCAACCACCTAGCCAAACACACATCCCCCATCCTCGCATGCATCCTTCAATCACCTGCACATCCCACATATCCCCCACATCTCCCCTTCCACACAAAACTCCACCCATAAACGCATTCCCCCCACACACACACATCCCCCACACACATCTCCGCCCACACATCTCCCCACCCACTCACACATCCTCCACCTACAAACATCCTCACCACCCACACATACATCCTGCACCTACTCACATTTACCCCATCCACACTCACACACTCCCACCCACACAGACATATCCCATTCACAGACACCCCTCACACCGATTACACACCCATCCCTCAACCCACACAATCTCCTACACACCCATTCACCCACCCAAACACACACTTCCTACCCACACCCCTCCCAACCCACCAACACCCACATACTTCCAACTATCCTCTCAAATATCCCTCCCCCCCCCCCCCCACACACACACACATATCCCTCACATACACATACATCCAACACCGACTACAAATCCCTTCACACATCCACACATCACCCATTAACCCATACACATCCCCCACATACAACTCCTCCACACATACATTCCCCACATCCCCACACACACCCATATCCCTCACATACACACTCATACACACATCCTCACATTTAGACACATACATGATGCCTCACATGATCACTGAAACTAATAAGAACAAACTCCCACACTTTACACACAATTGAGACAATGACGATTGTCGTGAGAATTCTCGCAATTGCAAGAAGTGGAGAAATAATTTTGCATGTACATTATGTAGCGTAAACTTTAGTGATGCAATTGAACTCTCTCTCTCTCTCTCTCTCTCTCTCTCTCTCTCTCTCTCTCTCTCTCTCTCTCTCTCTCTCTCTCTTGCTCTCTCTCTTGCTCTCTCTCTCTCTTGCTCTCTCTCTCTCCCTCTCTCTCTCTCACACATGTACATACACACATTCACATACAAAATACACACGCAAATACACACATATACCCACGCACACACACACACCTACACACATCCATATACTTACGCACACGTACTCACATAACACCCGAAGATACACTCCCTCGCATACACTGCATGCATGCACACTTACACACACAATGTGGCGGATGGGTGGAGGCATGTATGTGTATCTGGGTTGTGTGTGTGGTTGGGTGGGGGAGTTGGGGTGAATGGGGGATGTGTGGGTGGGTGGTGGATGTGTCTCATAACATGGTAATATGTATTGTTTATGTTTACAAAATTCATTTGACAATGTTTTCTAGTTATATTTGGTCTCTGACTCAGATCCTTGGGTTCAACTCCATACTTGTAGGCCAGCATGGCCGAATGGATAAGAACACGTGTTCTTAAACATCCGGTGTGATGATGCCGAGGTAAGGGGCTCAACCCCTACACCGGGCAGTTTGACCAAAATGCTGACCTATCGTCCTTGCTTGGAGATGTAAATTACAAGTACCTCTGAAGTCGGTGTGCATTCACTTGATGGCAAGGGACACTGTTAATAGGGGAAGCTAATCCACATGCAAAGTTCATTCCAGCATTACTTGAAATAGTGTGTATGGACTACACTTGAGTTCAAAGTTCAGTCCAATGCATGAATATGTATTGCGTATAGACTACGCTTGAGTTCAAAGCAAGGGAGCGCAAATAAAAATCATGCTTCAGAGAATGATCAATCAAATCCACAGCAGCCTGGTGACAATGATAATGATCAATCAAACCTACAGCAGCCTGCATCAATATATGAAATTATATCTCGAAATTGTGGCACAAAAGTTGTAAATATTGTCCGAAAACATGTACTTTGTGACTGTGGCGGCACTGAAATTCTGCTAAATAAGTGTTAAAACACTGTACGACTAGTGCCACCTTGGTATCTTTGTTTCATTTTTACTTGCATCCACAACCCTTCAATTGTTTGGGTGTGAATGTCACTGTGTACAGGGTCAACAACGTTATTGGCATGAACAACTGCATGATCGTAGATGCCATGGTTTAGTTGACCGACGTTGTTGTAGCCTCGCCAGGCATCGGTGACAATGGTCGTTCCTGGTAAGATGAGATCACTTATAATGCGTTCCAGTGTTGTCGCATCTCGCCTTTCCACAACTTCCAACCAGCAACGACCTCTACCACGTTCAACCAGGCCAACTACCCATTGACCACGACGAAAGTGACCACGGTGGTACTTTCGGTGGAAAAAAGTAGCTCTCGTCAACTTCAAAGACCACTGACTGTCCCTGAGCATCAAATCCTCCCAACAGTGGATTGTTACACAGCATCCAGTTGTAACACTCTACCCGAGCTGATGGTCTGCCTGGCATTATAATATTTCTTTATATCAAGTAGAAACAAGTGTATTGAAAGCCTCTGTGTCAGTATCGGTATCTCCGTATTTATTTATATGTAACTAAGGAAGTAGTCAAAACGGAAGTAATCACACAATGAGGTCCTGTAAGGGATTCTTATTCACTACATTCACTGCGGAACTATTTGGGACCGGAATTCGGAACAGTGCCGGATACATGTATGTACGCATACATCTACACAAGCTATACTATGCATAAATTATAATCATACTACAAAATTATAAATTATAATCATAATAAAATCACAATAAAAAGTTTTTTGTTCTTTCGTACCTTTTTTTTCTTGTTTACTGTCTACTTTCACTTTTGGCATCACGTGATGACCTACTTTTATCTTCCGCTGTTGAACTGGCTGTTGGATTAGCCGCCCTATGCATTTCCTATGCTATTTTTGTATTAACACGAGTTTACTCGGGACGCACGGCACACAGAAGACTTTTACATCTGATGACGAGTTGACAGAAGAAGAGAGAGAGCACACATCCCTGTCTCACTCCTGTATTGACTGTGAACATACCTGATATACCTTCATGTGTTCTTACTGCACTTCGGGAAGAGTTGTACGACTTTCTCCGTAATCCCGTATACTCTCGTGAGTAACGTGACGTGCGAGACGCGAGAGCCGGTAGCGGTTCGCGCCGCATCGGTAACTTACGGGGTATGTGCGCCGGTCGCTCAGAAAGCAATGACAAACTACTGAGCGTAATCTTGCCAAGAAATCAACGATCAGCTGAAAGATGCTGACGATGACAGCGATGTCCTGCAAAGGATATGCGAACAAAATAAAATCCATCGAAAGCCTTTTCCTGATCTACAAACACAATATTCTGCTGGGCACTATATTCGATGCTGTTTTTTTCCCCCGCATAATTGTGAGTGGCACCTTGCAGTCTTGACACACCAAAGTATGTGAGTTGGAATGTGGCCAATATTCCATCACAATGCCTGGGCAGAGTTTCAGAGAAACATGTGGTGCCCAAACGACATGTTCCCTCTCTCGGCCTAATCTTGTGTTTTCCAGAGGTGTAACAAGACCGCCGGGGCTTGGACTGGTTTGCTACTATAGATAATATCCCCAGCCTTTGCTCCAACCACCTCACTAGCACTTCACATCTACAAGGCCCCACACAAGCCGGGACAGCTGAACCTCCCCTCCCCTACCTAGGGTTTCCTACCCCAAGGGGGCTCGGACAAAACACAAGTCATACCACTGCACAAAGTCATAGCTAACAGAACAAAATTTAATTCATAACTACGTCAACTGCAACACAGAGAAGGGTGGCTGAAAGCCGGACTATAAGACAATATGTACACGAGCTGATCTTCAGATGATTCTCCTTCATCATAGAGACTGTGACAATAGTTCGTGCGGTCGTCCTGTCTTGGTTACGACTCACCCAGGAACCTCCAGTGGACAGGAACTCCAAGGTCTGATGCCTCTCCAAAGTTCCCTCTTCTTACAGTAATCCAAATCTCGGGCTGATCAAGCGTAGTACCACTGCCTGACCGACACTGCACAGGTTATCAATGGTCCTCCCTTGATGTCGTACTATAACACCGTCACACTCTATGGATGAAGTCTGGGCCGACCCTAGAATACTAGCTGTCTCCCAACTGCAGACAAGTACGTGTAACACCGTACCCTAATGTTCAAGATCCAGGATGCTCTTCTGTATCATAAGTGACTGACACATTGATAAGTCACCTATAGCATGAGCGTTCGCTCCACATAAACACAATGTCACTTGCAAAGTCTAACAGGTGAATACCATCCTTCACCTATTCCACATGAACACAATGTCACTTGCAAAGTCTAACAGGTGAATACCATCCTTCACCTATTCCACATAAACACAATGTCACTTGCAAAGTCTAACAGGTGAATACCATCCTTTACCTATTCCACATAAACACAATGTCACTTGCAAAGTCTAACAGGTGAATACCATCCTTCACCTATTCCACATAAACACAATGTCACTTGCAAAGTCTAACAGGTGAATACCATCCTTCACCTATTCCACATAAACACAATGTCACTTGCACAGTCTAACAGGTGAATACCATCCTTCACCTATTCCACATAAACACAATGTCACTTGCAAAGTCTAACAGGTGAATACCACCCTTCACCTATTCCACATAAACACAATGTCACTTGCAAAGTCTAACAGGTGAATACAACACTTCACCTATTCCACATAAACACAATGTCACTTGCAAAGTCTAACAGGTGAATACAACACTTCACCTATTCTCATGTCTCTTGGAATAATAGATCTTCACAAATCCTCAAGTAACTACCCTGGTCGATGGGTATCAATCACATCTTAACCAACACTGTCAATGTTCAACACCTCGGAATGGGGTAGATCCCTACCCTATCAAGCATTTCACTCCGGTGTTCACACCAATAAGTAAATCAATGTCTTAGGTCACTGGACCAAGTTTCGGCTTCACTAAGGTAAACCTTTGTAGGTACACAACACTCAAGCATGATAATATACAAGGTGTCCCATGACGACCCAGCCGGGCCGGAAGCATAACAAACAGGCCATGGTGACTGGTAACATAGATCACTTCTATCAACTTTGAAATTCACTACCTCGCAATCATCAAGGTTCTCACTGAGTTCGAATTCCACCAGTGCTTCACTGCCTAGAATCACCAGACGTTTCAGTCTTGGATCCTATCGGGATCTGTTGCCACTCGTCGGACTCTCTGCGGCGGTCATAGCATAGACCTACCGACTTATTCGGTACTCAGACATTTCAATCGTTGATCTCGGCAGATTCCGATGACCGCTCCCAGTAATGCCTTAATCATCATCTTGATCGGCACTGGAATGACCCGGTCCCTTAGAGCTCATGGTTAAACTCTGGAATCTCCTTTGGTATAGTAATAACAAATCCTGAAACACGGAGGGGTTGGTGTGAGTACTCAACTACAACAAGAACTAACTGCATCTCCACCATTACACCTGCCTCTCAGTCATACATAATGCAACAAAGATATATGTATGAGATCATCACATCATAGATCCACTCTTAACTATAATGTATAGGCATGATGATGTAAGAGAAAGCAATAGTACACCTGTTCATAGTCAAGTAACTCGTCTGGGCTACCGATAGCCCCCTAGCACCAGAGTCGACTGTATGACTCTGTCAAAGCATCCCTCGCCTGGTGCTAGTCCACTCCTGTGTCATCTTCCATCATCAATCAACAAATACACCTACTTCCCTTTCAGTGTAGTGACTACTTTATCTAGGAGGTGCCCAGTCGGACAAATCCTCCTTCCACACATACTCACCAATTAACCAATCCTTTCACCCATGGATTGATCAACTACACACATTAATAACTATATGACCATAATAAATTATACTCCTTATAATTCATTACTATAGTATTAACTAAGGATAACTCATGAATTGTTAAACTTAAATAACAAACTCATATCACAGCCATCGCTCTGTGCTGGGATCCCTGTCCCAGAACCTGAGTTGCCTTTTATTAACTGACCTTCGATTCAGGTCGGTCATCTCTGTGCCGGTCGAGCACAGCTTTGGTGGCCATCCACCAATACACTTTCCCACAGCTACTGTGGGTCTCGTGCATCTTGTCCCGTGACGACTTAGGTCACGTCATCCAATGTAGCAGGCCTCCAGCCTCTCCTCTACCAAAACTCAGCTCCTCATTTTGTGGGGGTTCTTTCCCCTAACATACTACTCCTACTTCCCGGCAGTACCACAAGTACTCAATGAACAGAGTCAGGTTTCTGGAAGAGTAGAATAATAGAGACAGACTCCGTTCGGTTCCTATCTTGGATTTACCTAGACGCAACGTCCTCGAATTACAGAGCGCCGCAGCACTCTCGGTCGGGTATGTTCAACCATCGCATAAGCACGATCGCTTTGGGGTCGGACCTGCAACCTAACGGGTCCGGCGGACCGGCCTACTTCCCAGTCGGTTGACTAGACATACGCAAGAATGTACACGCACGGTCAATCTAGCGGACGGACATGTAATCAAGCAGTGACAATAGGTCTCATAAATACTTCCTATCAACTGTTATCCAATAAATGTAACACCATTCTTCCTACGTGGAATAACACTGGTACCATTACACCGTAAATACTTACCTGCTGATCTTTCCCTTGAATCACACTTTGATTCCAAGAATAATCACCACCACTGATCTAACATCTAAGTTACAATCATAATCTAACGAAGCAAATTCTACAACTATAATAATCACAAGCCCTAACTTATCATTATTAACAGCATCTAGCATTTCTATGTAATGAATGACAAACAACCTGCCTAGCGTGTGTAATTACTAAACCAAACAAGTCACTGCTACACACTTGGTAAAGTACCGGAAACTTCCTTGCACAAAGCAGTGATAATAGCATACATATCACTAACCATGCAAATCATTTGTAAACTAACAGTTTATAATTCTTTCAATCTACAAACAAAGGTTTTACGCCAGTACTAGAAAGAACACACGTTCCGGCCTATTGTGTATACACACTCCCAGCTGTTGTGCAGAATGGCTCCGTCTGTCAACACATTACCTAGCCGATCGATAATCGCTAATTAAAAATGCAGACGGCTGGCGGTTAATTTATGCGCTTCGCGAAGATGTTCTCGGGCTGCGAATAATTCTCTCGGGAAGGTAGGCGCGGTATAAGGACCACAGTTAAACAATAGACAAAGTATTCAACTAACCTGTGATTCTGAAATCACAATCTTCACTGCTGATGTCCCGCTCTGGCTGCGAACACTGACATCAAATTTCAGCAGCACATTTCTGCGATCTTTCTACGCTGAGGTCCAACTGGCGACTGCCCACACCCAGCTAAATGCGTCGTCACAATGCCTTCACGGGCCGAGTGAATTCCATGAGCCACGGAGACGTCATGCGTCACGGATTGTTCCACAATCCCGTGTTCCATGAGGCAATTGTGAGTCTAGCGTGATCTTGACCACGTACGCACTTACTGGGGGACATTCTAGATTTCTCTAGAAATAACCAGATTCGTGACGTCACGCACTACTTCCGAGGGGAAACCCCCTATATATTGTTATTAATTCCAGGGAGACTAACCCTTCACCATCCCATCAAACGGATATAACTCAGAGACCAGACGATCTGCAGGCGTTTCGTCACAAGAGCAATGGGTAACCAATACGTCTGGCACAAGGTAGGCTGCAGGCGCTGCCCCGCATATTTATCTAAGTGTAAATAGCGCATCAGTGCAACTTTTATTTTTCCGCAAACCCAATAGCACTTTGCTTAACTGTTGTTCAACTATGGGTCTAGTTCTTTGTCCCAATAGTTTTGCGTACATTTTCACTATATGGCTCAGGAGTGATATACCTATACTTTCCCTAAATCCACACTGCTCATCTTCCATATTTGGTTTTGTTTTACTTTTTATTCGTTTCATTATAACTCTCATAAGTGTTTTCATCACACGACTTGAAGCAGATGATGGGGAGGAGGAGATGACGGGGGGAGGGAGGTATAAAGAGGAGGTGATAGGACGAGAGGACGATAGGAAGCAACAAATGGTATAGAGGAGTAATAACAGATGTTATGAAGATGATAAAAAAGACTGTACACAATACAAAGGCATTTCCATCTTTAGTAATACTGGACAACAAGACGATGTGTGGGAGTAAACAAATCTCCTGTGACCTGCCCGTGAAAGGTGAACGATGAGAAGGGAAAAACAGGGAGAAAGTGGAAAGGACTAAGCAGTATGTGCCGGGCATCAGATAGGATAGGACGGAGCTAAAGCCTGGACTGAATGAGTTAGAAAGTGTTAGACTGAAGTATTGCAGTAACTGTATTGTGTATGAACGACTCAGGGCTAGGACGACATAGCGACCTTTTATAAAATATACGTCGATAATTTAAGTCATCGATGTGACGGTTAGGACGCCATATGTTCAAATAAGATAACCAAACGTATGTGTGCGTTCGGTATACACATAGGTTGATTGTAAATGCGCGTTGTGAGCGAGCGTATTTGTAAAACAATATTTATTAAGTCAATAAGGACTTTCATGTAAGATACGGCTTTTATACACATAAATCAATGTTATAGTGTTTCTCTCCTGGCGTAGAAGTGGTATGGGTTTACAAGATTGATATGTTGTCTGTATTGGACTTGTGTGTATTAGTAACTATCGTTCAACAATGTTGCATGTTGTTGTTTATCCATCAAGAATGATGATGACCATTCATTTCATCCAGTGGGGTTGAAGGTATGGAGCCGTGGGTTCTAAGATGGCTGATAAGACCTATTTTGGCTCGAAATGTTCTTTGACAATGTGGGCAAAGGATGAAGAATGACTTGCGCGATGACTTGGATTAAAGTGAGGAAGAGTTGCGCAATTCGTCGACCTCACTCTCTCGCCTGAGTTCATCTGCGTCCAATGGCAAGACAAGTCGAGACGACTGGAGACGAATACAGGTGCAGTGGATGACCAGGCCGCTCTACGTGCCTTGCTGTGATCATTACGTTCAACAACGCTTTGCAGGTAATCGCCGTCTTGCCCGTTGAATCAGAAATGATTTCTTCCGCGCAGTCTGCCAAATCCTGTCTTAACATGCTTGGTAGGCATACCCTAGTTTATCGCTTGGTTTGACACCAAATCGGCTACCCATGCCTGGTTTAGCCAGCCTCTCACAGCTATTGCCCGGGGGTTGGCCGCTGTCGCATGCTGACAGCTACTAGGAGCCACAGGCACGAGCTGGGTGTCAGGCTTAAACCAGTGGGGGATGGGTCCTTGAAAGGACATGAGAGTCATCCTTACCAAAGGTACAATATAGCATAAAGGTAAGGTCTATGACAATACCTTATAGCAAAATCAATCGAATTTAATGACACACTCAATTTAGACTTTGTCGACCAAGAGTAGACCATGAATAGAGTAGACATAAACAGGCTTTTGGGATTCCTTAAACGATACGGAGTGAGTACACATCAAACAAACTTATGTAGAAGCTTACACAACAGTGAATGCATAGTGAGAACAAGCGAAGGACACTCAAAACCCTTCCACATAAGATCCGGAGTATGACAAGGTTGTGTGTTAGTGGTTCATAGACAACTACACCTGTATGTATTGTTCATAGATAACTTCATTTGTGTTCAGTTTCAAAATGCTATATATATAATAGCTTACGATATACATATGGTGATATAACAGCTAGCGATATAGATAAGGGACAACAACTATCCAGGGTGTTATTGTAGTGTATTTATGACAGTCAATATCCATCCATCATGTGCCATGCCGATAAGCGTTTGCGGTCATGTTTTGCCATTTAACTCGATCACCAGAGTCGTGGATCAGCTCCGTGTTTCTGTCTCGACCTTGCCACGTGGCCAAGCCATCCATGTATTTACTTCTCGGTCTTCCCCTTGGTCTCTTCCCTTTAATCGTGCCAGTTGTCACCAAGTTCTCCAATTAATTTCTTCTCATAACATGCCCAAAAAATGTTGACTATCTTCGTCTAATGTCTCTAATCAGTTTACGATCTTCATTTGTTTCTTGAAGGACTTGTTCATTGGTGTTTTTGTCTGTCCATTGTGTTCTTTGCATTCAATATGCGCAGTTATATTATAAAACTGTCAAGGTAAATGTTGTCTAGTCTACCATGTTAATTCATGTTCTTGTTAATTTATGTGTCCACGACATTCAGCTTCTGTTTACATCAATGTCCGCAATGTTGTAACATACCTGTTAGTGTAATGTTACATGTTTATTGATGTCCATGTAATATGTAGAAGTGTGAGGTTATTTGTATATATTCTATGACTTTTGCGCCTAGGGGGTATATTTAGGGTCCTTGATTCTAGATATAAGAAATGATAGATAGTTCTCTTCCTTGCTTAATTCTCCACGAACTAGACTTATAGCTCTTTTCTCATAATAATGAGACTTGATAGAATTGATCTCAGTCTAATTCACTTCAAGAAGAAATATTGAGAGTCAGGTCGGTTGCCTTAACCTTCAAGGGAATAATTTCCTCTATCTGTAGTAATAGGCTAAGTGCGTTCGACCTCCCCACATTAACTCTCACGTTCTTAGTTAAACCAGTGACATATATCACCACAATAACATTACATTGTAACAACCTTCACAACACAGTAAGAACACTCTTAGTTCTAACTATAGCTTTTAATATATATGTATATAGATTTCAGGGTGAGTGATGGTGAACTCTAAAATCTCTGCATTCCTAAATCAACAAAACATCATATCAAAATAAACCATCCTCTGTGTAGCGCACCCTGTGCACACACAGATCCCACAACAAAACCCAGACCCCACAACCAATTTCCCTCCCTAATATCAACATCCATATCTGGAATGATATTCCATCAAGAACAACCATCTTTAGTAAATACAGTAATATATGCCATCACATAAACAAAATTACATGTACTAAACCTTCTCTACTACAAAAAGTACTCCTTTCCTTTGGTATTTGGTTGTGGCTTGGTTCTTTCTCATAATTAAAACCTTTGGATTGTAAAATCCTCTACTCAAGAACGAGGTACTGTCAACCCAACACCGAGCTTGATAATCCACTGAACCTAAGCTCCACTATACGAACATGAGATATCTTTACTGCAATGTCTCTGCTGTAAAGCCTTCCACCTATGACGCGATGGGGTCATCCCATTCGAGACGCATCTGACTCATAAATCTATCACGGTTTAATAGTTCCTCTGACTGAGTATATATCTGAAATGAAGATGCTGGAATATGGCGGGTGTAATCCAATTGCTCTGGAACCTAACAGGTAGAAGTAGGCACTGTCTAAGATTTAGTTCCCGCTATGCGATGATGATGATACACAATAATGAATGATGTCGGCATCTTCCTTTTGGGCCCTCTTCTCCTGTAGAGGATTGGAGAGTGGCGTGCATCTGCATTTTAAATGGTATTTCTACCGATGACTGTTTAGCTCTCCTGATGTGAGCTAAGGGATTCAGGATTAGGTAAAACATTCTGTAATGTTGGTTGTAGTTATTTGAGTGGCAACACCTAGTTCGTGTAACGGTCCTGCTCTTCGTTTGTCGTCAAAGGTAGGATCCAAAACAGGTTTGGTATACTGTTGATACAATTCAGGAGTGTCGTCTCAGTTTCAGCCCCTTTTTGAAGCTGTTCTTGCAACCTTTTTCATGTACTTTTTAGTGTTACCAGTCCAGCTCTCTGCAGACAAAATGAGTGGTTTAAGGATATCCACTTTTCTGTACTAGCTTTTGTTTTAAGCTGCACAGCGCACGAGTTCTCTTCAAGGGTATTTGGTGGAAGGTAGGATCCACTGCCTAAAACATCTCACCGCTATATACTTGCTGGACAAAATGCTAGAAATGCTGACTGCCAAAGGAGGTAACTGGGAACTGCCCTTCCCATCGGTCGTGGGAAAGTATAAGATGAGTTACTTCCCGTGGTATAGTCGGGCATTATTTCTCTAGATCTGTTTCAACATTGTAGGCCTGGTTTTTTTTCTCCATATTTTATATATAGATAGATGCCGTTGTTTTCCCTTCGCTAACTGTGCTGTTCTGCAGTGCCTTTAATAGGGAAAAACAAACACACGTATGCATATTTGACATCGTATCAATTGTCATTGAAACAACACACACAGAGAACATAACAAATACACGAATGGCTGAAAGGGGGGGGGGGCGGCGTTTCCCCACCTCTTTTATCTCTGTGAATTACGCTGTCCCTAACCCCGATTGGAGAGGGGGAGGGGGTTGTATCGAGTGTTGGCCTGTAACCTGGCCGTATTTTAGTATGGGGTCTCGTGACTATAAAATCTAACTGACGTTACAGCACGATCAGACACCACGACCACTTACAAGACAAAAAAACACCACGAAACACATATTCTCCCATTGCATTGGGAACCACGTACACTATGAGAGAACACATATAATCTTGCTCTAGAATGAGGTAGTAATCACCCACCGAATATGGATCTCCCCTCCTCCCATGTCCCTCTGGTAGCACAAAAACGGGGGAGGGGGTGGTAAAATATCTTCTTCTTTTGGGCATCAAAACACTGCACGCTTTAGCGGAACATAAAATCAGGTCACTTAGGCAGTCACCCGAATTAGCCTTGCTGACACGGCTAGGCAGACGTGGCACCTTTCCTGGAGACACAGAGTGTCCACTTCTCGTTCCCTATGAGATTATACTCATGGAAAAAACTCACACTAATTTCCCTGGCTATTCTTTTAAACAGGTTACCACATGATTCACACACGATATATGTATATGTTTCCATGTACGAATTATAAATATGCACTCTTGAGTACACCAGTGTTCACTTAAGGTCTAGCAAAGACGTTTCCTAATTCTAGAGAACCTGGGTTCAGATATGGAATTAGAGTGAACAGATATTCTTTCTGCATTCAGAGCGCAGATGATAGTGGGGTAGGTTTCCCCGTAGATATTAACATCGTAGCAGGATAACTATGTAAGCATAGAACTTCGCAAGAGTGGCAGAGACAGTCTTTCTGCAGAAATGAAAGTCAGGCTATCTTTTCAAGAAGTAATTTTGTCGTTATCATCTTCGACAAAGTTTACATCCAATACATATATCTTATTTATCATAAATACAGGTATTACATTCATAAAAGACTTATTAGCTTACCATAGCACTGAGAAAGCACAGTAAAATGCACTCCCTTAACGACCTACATTTAGACTTGAGGGCGGTTCAAAATTCAAGTGCCGATATTGGCTTAGCCCGTGCGTTAAATAGCCCCGCTAATTAATCTATTTTTAGCTAACTGTGATTCATTTCCTTTGTTCATGGAGGTAAGACATTTATGCGTCGCCTTTTAAGGAGATGCGAACAACTGAGTGAAACGTCAGTTTCTTAGAAATGCTTTCCTGTTACCATATATGCACTTTCTGCACGGCTGTTCCGATGTCTGTAACTGGGCGAGAATGTCTGCCATGCCACAAGAAGTTACGTTCTGCACTGAGCTAGTGTAACTTGGACAATTTCAGAATGTAGTAATGGAACGTACGGCATAAATTGCAACCAATCGTGCAGCTCGAATTGTGCGCCCTCCGGCCAGGCAAACGTGTCCTCGTGTAACACTACGACTGGGGCCTGCAACAAGGGGTGTCAGAGTGGGTTCTCTGGAGACATGTGCAGCAAGGGTATGTATTGTGGTGTCTGTCTTCACCTTTGGTATACTGGATATGTTTACTGCCGTTTGACAACCGTACAAGAGAGGGGCTACACAACTCTGTGAACATATATATGCCCAGTTCTGGTTTCAAACAAAGCATTATCTTCTTCCTCTTACTTGTAATTTCCAATGGAGTATATGCCATATAAAAGCGTCATAGTAGACATGATTCAGGACGAGAAACAATGAATGTGTAATTCCATTGTCCAAGCTTGAGGGAATGTGCAAAATATGCACACAATGAAAAGGACTGATTTCTCCACAATTCATAAACAGAGAATTTCTACGTATAGACAAGATGTAACAATCTAAAAATGTTTTGCATATCCTTTACAGGACATCGCTATCGACATCAGCATCTCTCAGCTGATTGTTGATTTCTTGGCAAGATTACGCTCAGTAGTTTGCCATTGCTTTTGTTAGAATCTAGATTATTTAAAATTCTACAATATTAACTAGTAAACTATATGTGAGTGTTAATTATTGGTTAACAGTAAAGCGCAGGGTCGGATGCCTTATGTTAGCTGGTCGTAAAAGGTCCGTGAAATCATTTGGGCTGGCCCTAACAAGGTAATCGCGCGCAAAACTTGAAATTCAGTCAGTCTAGGAGCTTTTTGCACATAGAAACATATAATTCTATTATTATTATTATTATTATTATTATTATTATTATTATTATTATTATTATTATTATAAACATGTAATTGCTGAGGTACAAGCAGTTGTCGTCGATTACAGAATATACAAGACACACATGTGTACATAACGAGACAGACATGTATGCTGTCAGGGAACTCAATGATGGCAAGTGACTGTGTGATATAGCGTTCAAGGTTGACATTACCAAGTATCTCTCAGAGCTGTCAGATGGGTAGGCCCCAACCAGCTTCTCCGCTCCCTGCTTGCCGCCGTGAAATAATTTGAAGCTAGTACCGATTACTTCTGTGCTTTTTTTTAAAATGTCATTCAGAATAAGTCCTTTGTTTTGAATGTATTTTACAATTATGTCTAAGATCGATTCAGGATTTGATAAATAATCTACAACTGGCTGTGACAAGAGCAGGACTTCTGGACAATGATAAAGAGAAATGTTGAAAGGCTATAATTGGGTAGAGGTTGTGCACAGACGGAGTCAGTTTTATTGATAGAGAGACAGATCTAAAAGATGGGCTGTGAATTATAGACATGCTGCACTCATGTTTAACTGAAGGAATGCAATAGATTATGGAGATTATAAGGGTGGTTGCGGGAGTAGACAGTATCTATAATTATTTCCGCTGTCCTATAATTGTAGAACTTGGTGACAACTGGCAAGATCGAGAGGAACAGACCAAGGGGAAGACCGAGAAGTAAATACCTGGATGGCTTGGCCATGTGGAACGGTCGAATAGAAACACGGAGCTGATCCACGACTCTGGTGATCGAGTGAGATAGCAAAACATGACCGCCCACGCTTAACGGCATGGCACATTATGGATGGATGGAAGAAAGGACAAAGAGTAATATATAGATAAGGAAAAGAACGCTACATAAATAATGAAAGAGAACACCATAACTAAGGAAAAGAACACTACCTAAGTAAGGAAAGAAAAGACTATGAACATAAGGAAAGAGAGCAATATATAAATAAGTAAAAGAACACTACATAGATAAGGAAAGTGAACACTGTATACATTAGGAAAAGAGCACTACATAAATTAGGAAAGAGAACACTATATAAATAATTAAAATAACACTGGATAAATAAGGACAGAGAACACTATATAAATATGGATAGAGGAAACTACATAAATAAAGAAAGAGAACACTAAATAAATGAGGAAAGAGAGCAATATAAAAATAAGGATAGAGAACACTATATAAACAAGGAAAGTGAATAATATATAAATAAGGAAAGAGAACACTTTATAAATATGGGAAAAGGACACTATATAAATAAGGTGAGGGAACAATTCCCGATATAAATAATGAACGACAACAATCTATGGGCTTATTGCAGTGTACATTTTGCCTCAATATGAGCAGCTATATTGTGGAACTGTAAACATATAAGACATCTTGTCTACCATGTTAATTCATATTTCTGGAACATTCATCTTCTGTTTACACCAATGTCTGTGATCGTGTAACATAACGGTTAATGTAATTGTAGGTGTCTATTGATGTCCATGTAAAATGTAGAAGTCATGCTCTTCACTGAAGTAGTGGAACTTGGACAATTTCAGAATGTGGTGTTGGGAAGTTTGGTATGAATTGCACCGAATCGTGCAGCTCGAATTGTGCGCCCTCTGGCCAGGCAGCCGTGTCTTCGTGTGACACTAAGACTGGGACCTGCCTCAAGGGGTGTAAGAGTGGGTTCACTGGAGACTTGTGCAAAAAGGGTAAGTATCGAGTTGTCTGTCTTCACCTTTGTTATGTTGACTATGTGTAGTGCCCTTTGACAAACCGGCTCCGTGGCAAAGGGTTTCGGACGCAATTCATAATCCCGTTCACCTCGATCGAAACACAGTCCCGGCAGCGTTCCGCATTGTACTTGCGGTTGTCGGCAATACACCACATGCGAAGAGTAATACATTCAAATTCAACATTTGATGAACGTTTACTACAACTGTCACAAAGGGGGCCAGACGAAGGGTGAAATCTAGAAGTGAAACAGCGTTGGGTGATATGAAGTCCTAGGCAGTTCTTGAGGAAATTAAAATGGCATGTGGTGCGGGTCTTTTTGTAGATGTTAAGGGCCAAGTCGGTGGCTGTGATTTTAAGATATGTTGGTAAAAGCCAAGCAAAAAATTGCATATGTTCTGAACTGTTGAAATAGCTAAGATGAGTGAGTGGGAGGCATGGCGATAGAGGTGTAACGGAAGTAGAGATGAAAGACCGGTGTAAAGAATTGGGGTGTAGCAGCCTGACGGGGGGGGGGGGGGGGTGGGAGGGGGGCACATAAGTGCGGGCGATAAGGTTGATTGAATAGCCGTGGGAAGGATAGTAGCACGTCGCGTAGAATACACACACACGCGCGCGCGCGCGCAAAATGGACTGTAAAAATCTACAACAATCTGACAAACTACGAAGACGGAACGTGAAATATATAGTAGCAATTCATGAGAAGGACAATGGTTAACAAGAATAAGTGAACTGCAATAAAGCTTAAAAAGACAACGAATGAATCACCAAAAACAAACGAGAAGTAGATTGTGAGCTTTACTGAAACACGATTATTATAAACAAATTGGACGTTGCGGCCAAAGCATTTGTCGGCACAGAACAAACACAAACCGACACAAAACTGCATGGAATACACAACATGACAATATTAAGGGTACTTATCTGAATCTGTATCCTAGCATGGAGCGACTGTCACGCGTTAGACGACTAGCATTGGATTGTATTAACCGGATGTGTGGTCAACGGTTTACAGGTCAATACCGTCAGAAGCCCAGGTATTGGCTAAGCCAATCGGTGGGAGAATAAACGTGAAGGGGCTGGGGTGGAGAGGCGCCCATGTGAGCGGAAGGTGAAAATTATGATTGGCGAGAATGTGATGGATGCAGTTAGCAATTTGCGTTTTCGCGTCCCGCGCTAGAAACACAGCTGCGGGAGATTTCATTGCGTTGGTAATCACAGACGGGCATGAGTGGCGGTCGCTCAGAAAACGATTGCAACCTACCGAACGCCAACCTGCCAAGAAACCCCAAACAGCAAAAATTGTTGATGGGGTTGACTGCGACGTCCTGCAAAGGACATGCAACTACCTTTTTGGTGGACTATACAACTAGGGGATGGGAAGGGGTGGGGTTTGGAAGTTAAATGAAATTTTGTTGGACATTGAGGCCGTGAGCGGAGGGTGAACCCAACTGGAAAATGGGACAGTTTTCCAATTTCTTACGGTCCCGTTCGTTGGGTGCCATTTGGATCCTGGAAACCAGAACCATCTGCAACGTAATGAGCACTGCAAGGCACGTAGAGTGCCCTGGTCATCCACTGCACCTGTATTCGTCTCCAGTCGTCTTGTCTTTTCTTGCCATTGGACTCAGATGGACTCAGACGAGAGAGTGAGTTCGACGAATTGCGCAACTCTTCCTCACTTAAATCCAATTCATCGCGCCAGTCATTCTTCATCCAAATTTATATATCAATGTTAAACAGACCAATCAATCAATCATGTGCCATGCCGGAAAGCGTGGGCGGTCATGACTCGCCATTTCACTCGATCACCAGTGTCGTGGATCAGCTCAGTGTTCCTGTCTCGTCCATGCCATATGGCCAAGCCATCCAGGTATTTTCCTCTCGGTCTTCCTCTTGGTCTGTTCCCTTCGATCTTGCCAGTTGTCACTAAGTTCTCCAATCCATTTCTTCTCATAACATGTCCAAAAATTTGTGACTGTCTACGTCTAATTTCTCTAATCAGTTTACTATGTTCATTTATCTCTTGTAGTACTTGGTCATTGGTTTTTCTGTCTGTCCATGGTATTCTTTGCATTTTCCTCAGAAACCACATTTCTGCAGCCATCAGATGCTTTTCAGCTTGACTGCTCATTGTCCAAGTTTCACATCCATACAAAAGAACAGGCTCTATGTATCCCCTCAACACTCTTTTTCTCGTTTCAATTGACATCTTTTTATTGGTCAGAATGTTTTTCATCTTGCTAAAGGCTACTTTCGCCATGGCGATTCTTGTTCTAATCTCTTCAAGGCATCTCCCATCAGATGTTATGACTGTTCCAAGATAATTGTACCGATTCACTTGTTGAAGAATATTTCCATTTACTTGTATATTACATTGTGGCACTTCTTCCTTCCTAGTGACGACCATAACCTGAGTCTTTTTACAATTTAATTCTAACCCCAGTTGCTCACTGTGTACAACAACCGCATCTACTAATTGTTGCAGGTCCTGCGCATTGTCTGCAATTAATACTGTATCATCTGCATATCTAATGTTATTGATGTTTCGTCCTCCAATGCTGATTCCATTTATATCCTCTACATTTCTGAAAATAGTTTCACTGTATAGGGAAAAAAGATCTGGAGACATCACACATCCCTGCCTAACACCTCTCTTAATTGGCTGATACTGTCCCACTTCATTATCAATCCTTATTGCAGCTTGTTGTTTCCAATATATGTTTTTTATAAGTCTAATGTCTTTCCCATCAATTTGTAGATCTGCAAGCATATCCACCATGTTGACATGTCTAACTCTATCAAAAGCCTTTGTATAGTCAATAAAGCAAAGATATATATCCTTGTTTACTTCTATAGCACATTCAATAACTGTTTGCAGCATATACACAGAATTTACTGTACCCTTTCCTTCTACAAACCCACATTGTTCTTCCCCTATTTCAGGTTGTATCTTCTTCCTCACTCTTTGCATGATAATTCTTAGCAAAATCTTTGTGATGAGTTATACTAATTGTTCTATGTTGATCACATTCCAAGGTTCTTGATTTCTTTGGGATTGCAATAAATACAGAGTTACATAATTCAGGAGGTATATCTCCAGTATCATATAATGTGTTCATCAGTCTGGTGACTTGTTCTAGTCCAAATTCTTCTAAAGCTTTAATCATTTCTGTTGTGATGTTATCTGCACCGGGGGCGTTGCCAGCTTTCATATGCTTAAGAACATTTCGAACCTCCATCTCCAAAATTGGCGGTCCTTCATTATTAAATCTAATATCATACTGTTCGTCTCTGTTATCATCATAAAGGTGTTTCACATAATCTGTCCATACATGTAGAATCTGGTCTTTTTCTATTATGATTTTGCCATCTTCAGTTTTTAGACACCCTGTTGATGTACTTGTTCTTTTATTAGTAAGTTCCTGAATTTTTGTGGGCACTAATTTGGTATTTTGACTGTTGTGTTGGTTTTCAATTTCTAAGCACTTTTCCTCAAGCCATGCTTCTTTTGCTTCCTTACATAATATTCTGACTTGTCTGTGAATTTCTTCATATTTGACAGAATTATTTTTGTTGAGTCATCTTGTTTCCATGAGGTGTAAAATTTCTTCAGTCATCCATTTCTTACGACCCACCTTCTTTAATTTTGGAATAGTTGTTTCTGCAGCCACATTGGTTGAATTCTTCAACGTTTCCCATTGATCATCCACATCCTGGAATAGGATCTCTAGATCAGACAAAATTTCAAATCTGTTCTGTACTTCTATGTTGAATTTGTTTTGTATTTCCTTGTCATTACTCAATGTACACAAATCATATATAGTGTTTCCTGTTACATACTTGACTTTCTTCAACTTTATCCTCAATGCTCCTGTGAGTAATCTGTGGTCACTATAACAATCAGCACTGGGAACTGTTTTTGCTAGTGTTAATGCGTTTCTAAATCTTCTGCTAATCAGAATGTAGTCAATCTGGTTTCTAATCCTGCTATCAGGACTCCTCCATGTCCATAATCTTCTAGGGTGTTGCTTGAACCAGGTGTTTCCTACAATCATTTCCTGTTCTTTTGCCCACTCTACGAGTCTGTATCCTCTTTCATTTCTCTCTCCTAAACCATAGTTTCCTACTGTGTATCTATCCCCTTGATTTCCTACTTTTGCATTGAAGTCTCCTATTATGATGTTTATTTCTGAATTTTTACATTTCTTTAAGGCAGTCTCTATGTCATTATAAAATTCTTCTACACTATTTTCACTGGATTCTCCTGTTGGGGCATATACTTGAATAATATTTATGCTAAAAGGTCTGCCACTTAATTTAACTAGTAGAACTCTGTCCGACACGGCCCAATATCCTTGAACATATTTTTCTGTTTTCCGGTCCAAAATATTTGCCACTCCTCTAAGACGATCTTCACCTCCAGAATAAATAATCTTGAAATCTTCCTCTATCTTGATGCCTGATCCTGTCCATCTCGTTTCGCAAATACCTAAAATATTAATTTTTTCCCTTTCAATTTCTTGTTTTATGTTCTCTAATGTTCCGTCGTTGTTTAACGTAATAACGTTCCAAGTTGCTAATTTTAACGTCTCTGTCCTTGTCTTGCGATGATCAGTCATTACTATGGAGAAAGAGATATATGTTAATGAGGAAAAATTGTACATCTGACAGTATTGTGTGTTGTTGTACATCTGACAGTATAGTGTGCTGTTGTACATCTGACAGTATAGTGTGTTGTACATCTGTAAGTATAGTGTGTTGTTGTACATCTGACAGTATAGTGTGTTGTTGTACATCTGGCAGTATTGTGTGTTGTTGTACATCTGACAGTATAGTCTGTTGTTGTACATTTGACAGTATTGTGTGTTGTGGTACGCATGACAGTATTGTGTGTTGTTGTACATCTGACAGTATAGTGTGTTATTGTACATCTGACAGTATTGTGTGTTGTTGTACATCTGACAGTATAGTGTGTTGTTGTACATCTGACAGTAATGTGTGTTGTTGTACATCTGACAGTATAGTGTGTTGTTGTACATCTGAGAGTATTGTGTGTTGTTTTACATCTGACAGTATAGTGTGTTGTTGTACATCTGACAGTATTGTGTGTTGTTGTACATCTGGCAGTATAGTGTGTTGTTTCACATTTGACAGCATAGTGTGTTGCTGTACATCTGACAGTATAGTGTGTTGTTGTACATCTGACAGTATAGTGTGTTATTGTACATCTGACAGTATAGTGTGTTGTTGTACATCTGACAGTATTGTGTGTTGTTGTACATCTGACAGTATAGTGTGGTGTGTTGTTGTACATCTGACAGTATTGTGTGTTGTTGTACATCTGACAGTATAGTGTGGTGTGTTGTTGTACATCTGACAGTATTGTGTGTTGTTTTACGCCTGACAGTATAGTGTTTTGTTGTACATCTGACAGTATTGTGTGTTGTTGTACGCCTGACAGTATAGTGTGTTGTTGTACATCTGACAGTATAGTGTGTTGTGATACATCTGACAGTATAGTGTGTTGTACATCTGGCGGTATTGTGTGTTGTTGTACATCTGACAGTATAGTGTGTTGGTGTACATCTGACAGTAGAGTGTGTTGTTGTACATCTGACAGTATAGTGTGTTGTTGTACATCTGACAATATAGTGTGTTGTTGTACATCAGACAGTATAGTGTGTTGTTGTACATCTGACAGTATAGTGTGTTGTTGTACATCTGACAGTATTGTGTGTTGTTTTACGCCTGACAGTATGGTGTTTTGTTGTACATCTGACAGTATTGTGTGTTGTTGTACGCCTGACAGTATAGTGTGTTGTTGTACATCTGACAGTATAGTGTCTTGGTGTACATCTGACAGTATAGTGTGTTGTTGTACATCTGACAGTATAGTGTGTTGTTGTACATCTGACAGTATAGTGTGTTGTTGTACATCTGACAGTATAGTGTGTTGTTGTACATCTGATAGTATTGTGTGTAGTTGTACGCCTGACAGTAGTGTGTGTTGTACATCTGACAGTATTGTGTGTTGTTGTACATCTGACAGTACTGTGTGTTGTTGTACAACTGACAGTATTTTGACTTGTACATCTGACAGATTCGTATTTTGTTTTCCAGATGCCCCTAAGGCTGATGCATCTACAAGTTTCCTCATGGAAATCTTGTTGGGTTTGGCCGGGCTTCTCGTTGTGGTATTCATCTTGATTTTCTGTTTGAGGAGACAAAAGCAGAAGCCGGAAGCGGCAGAAAAGACAGATGTACATGCTCAGCGTGGTGAGCACTGACCACATAATTACACAGAATAATAGAGCAAGTTACCTACATCATTTCAGCACTTTATAATAGATCTGTCTAATATGAAAAGGCATTTGCTATCATTGATATGACATCTCTATAGAAATTGACGAGACCTTACGGAAACACATATACAATCATTATTTTACAGACATTACTTTATAGACACTATCCTAGCGACACACCGTGGCTTAGGTTTAATTCTGTTGAGGAAAATATAATTAATTAATACAAAATGCAATTGTATTAATATAATAAGGACTCACCGGGCCAAATTAAGTTTTCTCACTAAACGGTCTGGGCAGCAATATTATTTGAAACATTTAGAAAGTATTAACTTCTTGTAAAAGCTCAGCGCAATCATATGCTCTCTGTTGGAGCTTATCAGATAATGAATAGCCTTATTCGGCCTGTCCGGCGCGGCTTTTACACGCATGCTCTGTTCTACTCTTCACTGGTTGGCCGCCGACCTGGTACTCGGACGGTGTCACCCACCGATATTCCTTCCCACAACAAGTTTACTATTTGGCATTCATATATATATATATATATATAATTATTATTATTATTATATTATTATTATATACTCCTTTGATATAAGCAAATGAAAGGACTTCCGAGTATAACATCACACCATTGCAATATACGCCTGTGAGACCTGGGCACTTACAAAGCAAGTTGAACAGCGCATAAATGCTTTTGAATTTAAATGTTATAGACGGCTTCTAAGAATATCCTGGATACAGACAAGAAGAAATACAGGCTCTATGTAGCACCTCAAAACTCTTTTTCTCGTTTCATTTGACATCTTTTTATTGCTCAGTATGTTTACCATCTTGCTAAAGGCTAATTTCGCCATGGCGATTCTTGTCCTAATCTCTTCAAGGCATCTCCCATCAGATGTTGTTACTGTTCCGAGATCTGTGCACAATTCATTCATTCAGCAGCATGTCCTTGGCAGAACCTCGATCCTATAACAACCTTCCTGGAAACCTCTCGATCCTATAACAACCTTCCTGGAAACCTCTCGATCCTATAACAACCTTCCTGAAATCCTCTCGATCATATAACAACCTTCCTGAAAACCTCTCGATCATAAGCAAGATGTTCCATGTCCGTTACACCCATCTGGAGATCATCCGCCACATCATGCACCCATATTCTCTTTGGCCTTCCTGTTTCTCTCTTCCCAGGCATATACCCCTCCATTATTGTTCTCTCCAATCTTTCGTGACGTTTCAAATGACCAAAATATGTCAATTTTCTTTGTTTTATCGTCTTTAATAGCCAGCCTTCTTCAATATTCAGCTCTAGAAGTATGGATGCATTTATTATTTTCTGTACCCACGATATTGTTAGAACTCGTCTGTAACATTTATATTCAAAGGCATGTATGCGCTGTTCAGCTTGTTTAGTAAGTATACAGGTCTCACAGGCGTATGTTGCAATGCGAAAGATGCATGCTCTTAAAAATCTAATTTTTGTAGTTCTGTCTGTCCCATTCCATAATTTATTCAGTTGGTTTAGTCTTTGAAGAGCAATTGATAGTCGTCGTTTAATTTCTTTCATTGTGTCATCGTTGTTGGTAAATAAATGACCCAAGATATTCAAAATTTCCCACCACCTCCAATTTTTCCTCATCAACATATATTTCTTTCTCCATAGTGGTTTTATCTGTATGCATTATCTTTGTTTTTGCTATGTTAAGATATAAGTTGGGATTTTCACTATTCAATTGGGTTGAGGCTATAAGGTTTTCTATAGCAGTCCGTATTGTGGATAGCAATACTGTATCATTAGCATACCGAATATCTGGTATGTCATGACCACCGATATTTAGGGCATCATATAGCTCCCTGTTTATATTATCTCTGACATTTGTCATTATATTTTCGGCGCGCACAGGTTAAACAAATAAGGGGACAGCACACATCCCTGACGGACTCATTGTTTGATGTCAAACCAATCTGATGTCTCGCCATCTATTATAACCACTGCTGGTTGGTCTATCTAGAGCATTCTGAGTTGTATTGCATGTGGTGGAAAGCCCATATTTCTCATGATTTCCCAAAGTTTCTGATGTTGTACACAGTCAAATGCCTTTGCACTGTGCACAATAGCCACTTCTAATAAATGTTGCAGATCATTTCCATTGTCTGCACTCAATGCTGTAATCCAATGACCTTGTATGAAGAAAATAAACAAGCAAATTGGTGAAGAAGAATGTGAATTTGTAGAAGGAAAAGGTACAAACAATGCAAAATGCACATTATGAACACTAATAGAAGGATAAGAAGAGACACAGATAGACACATGAGAGGGCGAGTGAATAAGAAAGTCACACGTTATGTGGGATGACAGGTAAATGTAGTTGGGGTTTTCTGCATGTGTCATTAGGTGACAGCACCATCGAACTTTATATTTCCGTTCGTCAGATGGCGCTTGGTGTCGCAAGCGCATGCGCAGCGCATAAACAAATGACGACTGTACTTACAGAGTGTACAACCAAAGAGCAACGTGCTGTTGTGCGTTGTTTTGTTTTTTTTTTAAATTTTTTGTGGGCAAAAGAACTGCCTGTAAAGGACATTCATAAGGAAATGCTTTCTGTTTATGCTGACACATGTTTGTCCCGTAAAGTGGTACATAGTTGGGTAGGAAAATTTTCTCAATGACGCTCTAACATTGTTGATGACATCCGATCTGGTCGTCCTGTTGAGATTGTACCAGACGCATCGGTGCAGCGGATGGAGGCGAAGATTAGAGATGACAGGTGAGTAACGGTAGACTCTGTAGCATCTGCAATAAGATGCTCACATAGTTCAGCATGCAATTCGAAGAAAACGTCCAGAACGGCAGACTAGAGGAGTGTTGCTTCTTCATGACAATGTCATACCACATACGACTAGATTACCTCCGGAGAAAATTAACTAAGGTGGGAAGTTCTGGAACATCCACCTTACAGCCCCGACTTAGCCCATAGCGATTTCCACCTTTTTGGTCCACTGAAAACCACCTTGGCGTGAGACATTTCGCGAATGACGCCGAAGTTGAATGTGAAGTGAAAACGTCGTTTAGAAAACAGAGCACACAGTTCTATGCATCCAGTTTGGGAGGACTGATAAAACGATGGATGGGATAAGTGCGTCAATGTTGGTGGAAATTTTGTTGAGAAATAAAGGGACAATGTATGTATAAAAATAAACTGGTTTCAAGTTAGTATCAAATTTAGTTATTTTTCTAAAGCTATTTGTGACTTACTTTTGAATTCCCCTTGTTTGTGTGCTTAATAGGTTATACAAAGGCATTTGCTAAAGTAAAACATGATGAACTGATTAACATGTTGGAAGATATCAACATTGGTGGGAAAGATCTAAGAATAATAAAAAAAACGTATTTACTGGAATCAAGTAACAGCAATTAAAATTAGAAATAAAAAGTGCAATTATGAACAAATATAGTTAGGGGTACGACATAGAGTGTATTTTGGCCCCTGACCCCTTCTCTCTCGATAGCGAAATAATAAGGAGAGAGATCAAAGTGAAGCCAGTAATGCTAATCGGAAGTTATAACATAATCAATCTACGCTATGCAGATGACTTATTATTAGTGGCGGAAAATACAAAAGACCTACAAATATTGTTGGACAGTGTAGTAACAGAGAGTGCAAATAGAAGAACCCGCCTTTAATATCACGAAAACAGTAATAATAGTGATAACAAAGAAACAGGTGACACCAAAATGTGAAACTGAAATAGAAAGGAAAACACTTAACCAAGTGTATAATATATTATACCTAGGGGTAATTATAAATCAAATGGCACTTACACAACAAAGATTAAGAATAGAATAAGACAAGCAAAGTCTGCATTTCCGAAAATAAGAAAGCATCTTATGCAATATGTCACAATCATTGAATGTAAGAAAGAGAGTGCTGAAGTGCTATATAGAACCTGCTTTACTGTATGGCAGTGTATCTTGGAATGCAAATGAACACATTAGGAAGAACATGAACACAACAAAGATGTGGTTCCTGAGACAATGTTGCAAGTTCCTTGAAATGCCAGATTAACGACGATTGCCTGAAAGAGGCTAATGAAATAAAATAAAATACAGATACAAATACCTATTTTTGGTCATGTGATGAAAAGAGAGTACATTGGAGGACATCGTGGCAGCTGGAAAGATCCGTGGAAAAAAAGGCAGAGGCTGACGAATAGAATTGTAGGCTGGCTTGGCTGAGACGGTGACATGGAGGTACATCAACTGAGCTTATCCAGAACACCATAGACCGAGTTGTTAGGAGAGAAATCAACGTCTACGCCAGATGACATGGCACTTGATGATGAAATATATAAATACAGTGACTTGTTTCCACTCGCGCCTTTCGTATAGATGTTGCATTTAAGAAGACACTGTGTTCTTTGTTATTAATATTATTACTTTAGTTTCAACCCTGTTTTTAAGACAAAGACATTTGTTTTGTCTTTCTGTTGCAATTTTATCCATCGTTTCTTATAGATGTTTTATATTTAGCGATCCAAACCATGTCATCAACATAAAGCATGATGTTTACATTGTCATTTTTAACTATAACTGTTCACTATATATGTGTGTGTGTCAGAGAGAGAGAGAGAGAGAGAGAGAGAGAGAGAGAGAGAGAGAGAGAGGGAGAGAGACAGAAAGAGAGAGAGAGAGGGGGGGTGTCAGAGAGAATGAGAGAGAGAGACAGTGGGAGAGTGGCTGTTTATTGTGTGTATGCGCGCGCGCATGCGTGTGAGTGTGTGTGTATGAAAGAATATATATATAGAGAGAGAGAAAGAGAGAGAGTTGAGCAGACGCATGTCATGTAACACGTATGTCATGTAACACGCGAACCCATATGTTTGCGTCCATCGTTTCTTATAGATTTGTTTCATTTTTAGCGATCAAAACCATGTCATCAGCATAAAGCATGATGTTTGCATTGTCAGTCAACAGATATCTGATATTCTTGGCATATCGTATATTAATCTCATGGTAAAAAGAGTGTTGAGGTGAAACATACAACCTGTACTTTTGTGTGTATGTGAAGCATGAACAATCAACAGACAAGTTGTGAGACATCTAATAGCCGTAGAACTGTGTTTTGTGAGGAAAATGCAAAGAATACCACGGGCAGACAGAAAAAGCAATGACCGAGTCATTTAAGAAACAAATGAAAATGGTAAACTGTTTAGAGAAATTTGACGTAGAGTCAAAATTGTTGGGCATGTTATGAGAAGAAATAAGACGGGGAGCTTGGTGACAATTGGCAAGATCGAAGGGAAGAGAACAGGAGTAAGCCGGAGAAGTAAATACCTGGATGGCTTGGCCACGTGGTATGGTCGAGACAAAAACGCTGAAATGATTTACGACTCTAGTAATCGAGTGAAATGTCGAATCATGATCTCCCACGCTTATCGGCATGGCACATGATGGATTAAATGAACTGTATACATTAAAACGATCGGGTCATGGTAATCAACCCTGTCTAACAGCTAATGTAATGTACTGAAAGGTTTCCACATTGTTGTGTTCTTGTGGCTGCCTGTTGTGCTTATATATGTTTTCATACATTCGGATCAATAAAATAAGTGTTTACATTTCTAACAGTCTAATGCTTTCTTAAATTTTCACCAATCAAATGTTTTTATACACTCATATCTGTAAAATCAGTTTACACATTTTCTAACAGTCTTACATTTTCACCAATCATATGCGTTAGTTGAGTTTAGTCCACAAAGTAAACATATAAATCTCTGTTAATTGACTTTCTTATTGCTGTTAATGTTATAAAAATGTTTATGACTTTTTTTGTGACTTTAATTTCTACAAATCCACATCTCTTAGCACCAATTTCTGATTCAATATGTTACATTTCATATTCTTCTCTTAAGCTTAAGACTGTATAAAACATCCAGAACCAAGAAAATAAACCCACAGTCCCTACTGACTAAAAGACACCAACTCGCATTCAACTCAGAGGTACAAAACATCTACGCTAACAAAGAAATGATAACGAGCAATGCGAATAGTAAACATAACATTGAAGTAAATTGGAATTTCCTGAAAGAGACATTGCTAAATGCGGCAACAAACACAGTTGGCTACGTACATAGACAGAAGAAGAAGTGGCTAAGCGATAACTCCTGGACGAAGATACAAGAAAGAAAGCAAGCAAACTAACACTTATTTCTACAAAAGACACATGTTCATATGAAACCCATAAGCAAAAATACTCCATGTTGGATAAAGAGGTGAAATCAAGCTCACGACAAGATAAACATAATTTTATACACAGCTTGGCCTCCGATGCCGAATCAGCTGCCAAAACTGGAAACAACAAAGCCGTATTCCAAATCATGACACAACTATGCAATCACTCACCTACACTAAACAAACCCATCAAAGGCAAACAATGTAAACTACTGTTATCTGATGACCACCATAAACAAAGATGGACGGAACATATCAAAGAAATATTAAATAGACCGCAGCCTGACAGTGTTCCCAACCTGGAAGGAGAAACCACCATGCCCCCACTAGATGCCTCCTGTGAGTCATTCACCATGGAAGAGATTAAAGTAGCCATTAAAAAATTGAAGAACAACAAAGCTGTTGGTGAAAACGACATCTCAGGAGAAATGCTCAAAGCAGCAGATGAAAATACCTTACAACGTTTGTTACAGCTGGTAAATGAAATCTGGCACAACGAATTCCCACCACAACTGTGGAAGGATGGTGTAATTTTCAAACTGCCAAAAAAAGGTGACATGTCTGATTGCAATAACTAGCTTGGTATCACCCTACTGTCAGTACCAGGAAAACCTTTTTGTAGCATGTTACTTGAGAGATTGATAAACTCTATAGATCAGTGTTTCCCAACGTGGGGCCCACGCCCCACAGGAGGCCAATTTGACTGTTAAGGGGGGCAATTCGAAAATGGAAGAAATCGGCTGAATATAACAAAACGGGGAGACTTGAGACTGAAGTTAACTAAATTGGAACCTGACATAAAATCTCTTTGCAGCAAGCATCAAGCGCAAGGATCTCACTAAATTTAAATAATAAATAATTACTAATAATTAATATAATATAGAAAAATCTTTCATTAAAATTATTTTGTACTTGAATTTCAGTTCTCCATTATATGTTTTGAAAATTTACTTACTGTGTTTGCTCAATAATTACCTAGTGATTTCTTCCTAAAACCTATCATTCAAGTTTCTTTAGTGAACATTTCAATTTTTGAATATTAAAAATAATGTATATGTTGAGGGGGGGGGGGCATGGGGCGGGGAAGGGGGGCAATATGAATTTTAGAAAGGCTTAAGTGGGGCATGGTACAAAAAAGGTTGGGAAACACTGCTATAGATGAAAGGCTCAGAGAAGAACAAGCAGGCTTCAGACCAAAACGGTCATGCATAGATCACATTTTCACCCTTAGAATAATCATTGAAGACTCTGTAGAATTCCAGTCGAAATTAATCACCAACTTTGTCGACTTTCAAAAAGCCTTCGACAGTATCCACCGTCCTTCACTTTGGAATCTACTTAACATCTATGGTTTCCCTACCAAATATATCAACAGCATAACATCTTTCTACAAGGAGACACGTTGCTGCGTGAGAACAGAATCAGACAACTCTGACTGGTTCTCAGTGGAAACAGGAGTGAAACAGGGTTGTGTCTTGTCACCGATGCTCTTTGGAATAGCTATAGATTGGGTCATGCGCAAATGCACAAACAACACAAATAGGGGTATCCATTGGGCTGACAAAATTCTAGAAGACCTGGACTTTGCCGACGACATAGTGCTTTTGAGTTTAACACACCCAGATGCCCAAGAGAAAATAAACCATCCCCAAAATGTTTCAGGACAAATTGGTCTCCAAATTAACACTGCAAAAAACAAAAACTATTGATCTTACCAACAGTTCAGACGGCACCAAATTAAACAACCATGTTCTTGAAAAAGTCATAACAGTGTTATGAGAAGAAATGGATTGGAGAACTTAGTGACAACTGGCAAGATCGAAGGAAACAGACCAAGGGGAAGACCGAGAGGAAAATACCTGGATGGCTTGGCCACATGGCATGGACGAGACAGGAACACTGAGCTGATCCACGACACTGGTGATCGAGTGAAATGGCGAGTCATGACCGCCCACGCTTTCCGGCATGGCACATGATTGATTGATTGATTTACATACCTAGGAAACAAAATGACATCTACAGGAGACTCAACGGCAGAAATATTATCTAGAAGCGCACTGGCATCTGATGCCTTCAATAAACTGTCAAATATCTGGAAGTCAAAGACACTCAGCAAACATACGAAACTTAAAATCTTCAACTCTTGTGTGATTTCAGTGCTAACGTATGGATGTGAGAGTTGGAAATCAAAGGTAGCTTTAGATAAATAATTAGACAATTTTGAGAATAAATGTCTTAGAATAATTATAAACCTCCATTGGACAGATTTCAGAACCAAAACGCAAATAAGACAAGATACTAAGAAAGATATTGCATCCAATTTTATAAGAAAACGCCGTTGGAACTACATCGGCCATGTACTCAGAATGGACAAGACAAGACTCCCCTACCAAGCCCTCATATGGTCACCACTAGGGAAAAGAAAACGGGGAAGACCAAGAGAGACCTTGCGTAGAACCATCATCAGAGAAAGCTCATTCAACGGCCAAGTAAACATCCAGGATCTACAACAGGTAGCAGCGAACCGCCGGACATGGAGAGCCATAACTTCTGCCCTATGCGCTGCCGTAGGCTCAAGAGGAAAAACTAACTAACTAACTAATTCTTCTCATTATAATTTCAATCAATATTTTAGCCGTTATCATCATGTGCCATGCCGAAGGATATATATATATATATCCACACATCCATGCACATACCACATCATGCTGCGATGACGTCAGTCTGCTTGCCCTGTCTACGGCCTACCAGCGCGCGTATATAGGAGTTTAGTCGTGATGCAAAGTTACCCAAAAATAAACGATCTCTACCGTGTAGGGTGATGGAAAACTAAACAAAATTACTAAAATGGATGTACAATGCAAAACTGCATTCATTGGCATTAACATCGCTGTGAATGTTACATAACAATATTAAATAATCATCGCTGAATTATGACAAGGAGTCGGCTATTTCCCGCCATTGAAATATCGCATCACAGCATGCGATCTTCATCATCTTAGTTTGGCATGTACCCTCCGAGTTTAGTAGTCCAAAATAACACAATTTATATAAAAATGGATGGTTGATTTAATAATACATCTAAGAACAAACACAGACATCTACATAAAACGTGATTTGTGGGTCTACTTATGTCTGAAAATGTCATTCTGTATTTCTGTGTCCGAAGCGAATTTCAGAAACACGAGATGTGCAAAACGTAAACCGGGGTTGGAGAAACTTTATAAAGTAATCCGTCCCTTATTTTTACGCGATCTTGAAATAATCGGGGAATTTAACATAACAAGTACTCTATATATCCTTTAAATGGGGGGAAAAAACGAAAATTAACGGGGACAAATCTCCGGAAAGTACCTAGTAATAGGTCTGCAAGGCGTGGAATGCATCTAGCCGTGCAGCCAGCAGGATTAGGATCGGCTAGGCTCTCCCAGGAGGGGTGAAGAGCGAAAATTAGTAGTCTGCTGATGACCCTCAGACTACACACGTAAACCCACACCTCCACGTAGTGCAGAGCGGGCAACCATGACCGCGAGGTCATCAGCTAACGGGGATATGGCTCGCCATAAGGGTTGGACTTCCTGTTGTCAGATTAGTGTCCTCAACCTGCGACTGGCCTAGCAAGCCGGCAGGGGATCTTCATACTGCTCGTAGAAAAACTAAGAAGTATAAACGGACTGACCTAAACGGATATAGACCAGGCAAAATACTAGAAATAAAATATATATAAGAAAGAATCATAACAGTGAGAATAAAAGAACAAACAATTACAACATATGTACAAATATACGCACCATGTAATGCAAATAATAATGAGCAAGAATGCGAGGACTTCTACGAAGACATACATGACGTGCTAAATAAAATAGATAAGCAGGACAACATCATAGTTATGGGAGACTTCAATGCAAGACTAGGACATAACAGAGCGGGCATAGAAAAACATATGGGAGCATTTGAAGATCAGCATAATGAAAGGAATGATAACGGAAGTAGACTGATAGAGCTTTACAGCCAACACAACCTCTATATAACAAACACATTATATAAACATAAAGATTCACAAGTATACACCAGGTATAAATGGAACGATCTAGATACTAAAAGCCAAATTGATTTTATATTAACAAGAAATAACAGAAAGAGAAATATATTAGATGCAAGGGCAGTGCCCAATTTCAGTATAAACACACCTACGGAAAGAAAAACAGTGGAAGAAGATATGGGAGATGTTCAAATCAAGCATTTTAAATACTGTAAAATTAACATGTGGAACAACGAAAAAACGCAAAACACGGATAAAGAAAATAACAAGTTGGTGGAACGCAGAAGTAAAGAAAACGGTATAAGACCAAAAGGGAAAATATAAAAAATCGTTGAAGAGCAAACCGGAATGTGATTACATAGAATATAGAATAGCGAGAAGACATGTGAGTAGAATAGTAAAGAGGGAAAAACAAAAAGACTGGGAAGAGTATGGAGAAACCCTAAATAAAAACTACAAGGAGGCAACTAGAAACTTCTACAAAAAGATAAGTGCAATGCGAACCAGAGGAGAACATTTGACCCAACATAAATAGTTAACAGTGAATATGGAGAACCAATAAGTGAACAAAAACAAATCCTAATAAGATGGAAGCAGTATTTCGAAAACTTCTCAACATCCCATCAGATGTCACAGGGAATCAAGAGAACTACACTGATGTTGTCACGGGGCAGTATGATACACCTTTTATGAGTAAGGGAGCGAACGTGCCCAGCAGGTTAGCCGGTCGACTCGTAAGTTGTCCAGGGGAATAATAACCTTGAAGAACCCCAGATCAATGGTCTAGACAGGCGGGTGGCGCTCTGCGTCACAGACCAACACAGTCAACGAAGGAAAAGCCACTGAGGAACGTACCGTGTAGCTATGAAAAGATGAGTTTATTATTTCCAGGAGGCTGTTAGACACGGTATACAAGCACACCATCCAACGTCCGCATTCTCGCGTTACTTCCATAAGCTGGATACAACGTACTCCCGCCAGCAATCATTCCTGACCCACTCTCACGCCTCCTACACTCTACAGTGTCCTTGTTGTGGTCACACATACCCTTGGTGTGTGGCTGGCGTCCGACGGTCTCACTCACGGCCGGTCAGACTACCAGCATCATCGAGGTGAGTACAGTTGGCGTTCGAAGCGAATTGGCTGGGCTGAAACTGCCTAGCTCATTCTATCAATGGCTTTCTACGGAGGAGTATTGGTGACTGATCGTACCTGTTGTTGTCTGTCTGGTTGAAGTAGTGAGTTGTAGTGAGCGAAGTGTTGAAGTATCTCTATGAAACTGTTTCTTAATGACACGTCTGCGATGAGCGTCTGTACATGTTGGGTGTTATTGCTGAAGTGTGTCTATGTGACATTTGCGTTGTCAAACGACACGACTTCGTAACGTAGCGTTCATTATGCTACTTCGTTCTCTACTGTGTTGCTCTATCTATTTTTGATAACTGATGTGTGTGCACATCAGTTCCTACTCTAGATGTCTGTCATTTACCATATGACAGATGTCACCGAAGAACAAGACCCAGACATACTAAAAGAAGAAATTATAGAAGCCATAAGATTGGCCCCATGGAACAAATCACCGGGACAGGATGAAATACCAAATGAACTAATTAAAGCAGCAAGAGAAGTAGGAAAAGCTTGGCTATATAGACTATTTAACCATGTTTGGGTAGAACAACAGTTACCACGAGACTGGGGAAACGCCATAATTATCCCAATTTGGACAAACAAAGGCAGCAAAAGAGACTGCACACAATACAGGGGCATTTCTCTGCTGAGTCACACTGGGAAAATATTTTGCAAAATTCTTGAAAAACGATTACGAACTACTTTAGAACCCCAGCAAAACGAAACACAACTGGATTTAGGAAAAACAAAGGATGCGTAGATGACATTTTTGCTCTTAGACAACTTATAGAAAAAGCAATCGAATTCAATGAAACACTCTACTTATCCCTTGTCGACCATGAAAAGGCATTTGATAGAGTGATTGAAACAAGCTGTTGGAAATCCTTAAACAATATGGAGTGAGTACACATCTAACAAACCTATGTAGAAGTTTATACAACAACAGTGCATGCATAGTGAGAGCAACTGGAGGAAATTCAGAACCCTTCACCATAAGATCTGGAGTACGACAAGGTTGTGTCCTGTCCCCTCTCTTGTTCATAACATATATAGACAACATATGTAAAGAAACCAGCCAAACAGAGACAGCAAGAATACCGCATGACGAGAACACAGAAGAAGAAACATCTGCAAATCTAACCATTAGAGAACTCCTGTTTGCGGACGACCAAGCACTGATAGCAAACTCAGAATCTGAATTACAAGACCACATGAATAATCTAAACGAAATGTGTAGGGAACATAACATGAAAATTAGCACAAGCAAAACAGAGGTAATGACTATAACTAAAGAAGAACAAACAACAACAATTCACCTAAACTAAGATCCCTTGAAACAAGTAAAGAGTTTCAAGTACCTAGGAAGTATAATATCATCAAATGGCAGATCAGAAGACGAGATCGAAAATATGTGCAATAAGGCAAACCAACTCATTGGACAATTGGCACCAATACTAAAGAACAAACATGTATCAATAACTACTAAGAAAGCACTTTACAACACAATCTTCCTACCAACTCTATGCTACAATGTCAAACCTGGACAATAACAGAAAAAGATAAAAGAAAAATTACAACAACAACAAAAATATTACAACTTCCTGAGAAGAATACTCAACGTATCAAGTAGAGATAAGATCAGAAATGAAGAGATCAGAAATGAAGAAATCAGGACTAAAGTCGGGGTTAAAGCAGCACTATATTTTATTAGAAAGCAGCAAGTCAAATGGTTTGGCCATGCAAGTAGGTTACCAGTGCCATGAACTGAATTAGGCTAGTGAGTACAGAGTCGTACACAGTTCAACGATGGTGTTCAGCAAGTGAACACTAGAACGTGAAAGGCGGGCACTGTGCACACAAGTGAAACACGTTGGAACACGCTTCCTAACAGGAAGTGGGGCACAGACAAGTTAGTCGGCGTTGAGCCATCGTCCAGTATGGACATGGTGAGATCCATCTAGAGTTATGGCAACAATTGTGCCATTCTATCAGTATATAATTGTATCGTGTTCGTGATGTCTATGAATTGTGGAACGACAGACATATAATTGTGCTTAATATATTTGTGGAAAATGCTGACGGAGTTCTGTCATTCTATAGTGCGTTCAGCTAGTTATAGAGTGTGTGTGGTCTTGAAACCACAGTTTATTAGTTAAAGTGAGTCAGAGCATGTGACTCACAAACACCACGTTCAAGAATAGTTTATCAGTTTGAGTCAGAGTATGTGGCTCATCAACTCCACGGCCAAGACCGGCAAACGAGGCATAATCACGAACTCTCAAATGGCCGTATGGTGATAAATACTAAGAGCGACAGAGTGGCTCTCCAGCGCATCATGCGGCATAGCTGCTCAAGGGCGTCAGCGCTACCCGTCATATGCTATGCTGTTATACATCAATTTTACACATTCCTGTTGCCGTATGGTTATGCTAAGCGCAATCAAACAGCACTAGGGTACATCTCATCCATCTCATCAGATCTGTGGCATCAGATATCGACCTATGGCACTAGACCTAGATCTATGGTATATCTATATATAAGATTTGAATCCATGGCAACCGGTCAACAGCATACCACACAAAGCAATGATGCACAGACCAGATGGAAACAGGAAGAGGCCGACCACGTAAACGTTGGACGGAGGGAATAGCAGAGTCCATGGGAATATCGATGTAGTTAGTTAGTTAGTCGACAGATCGTCCTCATTACACATCGAACCATTCAGTCCATAAATGCTCGGATCCCCTTCTCAGCAAATCCCGCAGCGTATAGCGGCTAACGACACAAGTTCTGTGTTGGTTTATCAGTTTTCTATGGATTCCTGCGTAGTGTTCTTGTTTGGCCACCTCTCTTTTAACTTGCTGTTCTCGCAGTCTGGTCATGGTTGTAGATTCACAGTCATCACTTAGTTCTCGCAAACGTCTTACTTCTCGTAGAGAATTCAGAATGTCAGCCTGGTCCATGGCGCATCCGCACTCCACAGTAGCCTTACCTGCGAGCTTTTCAGCCCACTCATTCCCCTGTACTCCCGCATGCCCTGGCACGAAGATGAAACTAATCTTTGCCAGCCGAGACTACTCCAGAGTCAGCAAACATTCTCTTCTGATTCCCCCCCCCCCAATCTCTATCCTCTTTAGCATGCTCATTGAGTCGCTAAGGAAACATGCCCTAGTTGCTTGCTTGCTTGTGTTCGTTGGCTTGAGCTCCAACGCGAAGTCCTGTATGTCGGATGAAGGCATCCTGTTGTCCAACATCAGTGTGATGTCATACAGGACCTGAGGTTTGCGTGAGTATCCATTGTCCCATGTCTGGCTTATTGGTGTGCAGACTGGTGGTTCCTCGCCGTACAGGCAGACACTCTCCGACTTCGGAGGAATCGGCGATCCTACTGACTTTAGCCAGGACCCCGAAGGGACCTGTTGCCCAGGACGCTCGACGAGGACGCGTCAATAGGTCTTGGCAAGTATATAACCCGGCCCTGGTGCCTTGGAAACACCTCTGCGTCCCACATGCCCTAGTGAATGACTGTGTCTTGAGCCATGTTATTGCTTTACCTACTGCCATGTCTTCCATAGGCAGGCTACTTGTGGTCTCAGCAAAAGCACCAGAGTCCTCCTTCCAATTCTCCCTCCAGCCTGAGTCGTAAAGGCCCATGAGCTTCTCACATGTAGGACGACCGTCCCATCTGTATAAATGACAGCATAACCGTCTAGCGAATTCTCGAAAATCAACGCTTGTACTTCCGTCTCCACAGCAGCCGGGTTTTCTTGTCTGACACAGGTTATGGTCGTCACTAGGAAGAACAAAGTGCCACAATGTAATATACAAGTAAATGGAAATATTCTTCAACAAGTGAATCGGTACAATTATCTCGGAACAGTCATAACATCTGATGGAAGAGCCTTGAAGAGATTAGAACAAGAATCGCCATGGCGAAAGTAGCCTTTAGCAAGATGAAAGCCCCTCGTATAGAAGACATAGATGGCGCTGCTCACAGTTTGCTGCCGCCATCACCCGCATCGCAGCCAACCTTCGCTTGGCCTTTGTTATCACCTGGTCTATGTGCTCATTATAAGCAAGGCTTCGAACAAACCGTATCCCCAGGTAATTCATTGCCTGCGTTCTTTCCACCGTCTCTGAACACAGGTTTACATTTAATGTTGGAGTGTTCACAATATGATTATTCAACTAGAACCAAGTCACTGTTGCCTTTGTTGGGTTGACCATTGCCCCAGCCTCAACACACCAAGTACTTATGCTTTTGAGTTCGGTTTGTAGTTCCACAGCAACCTGATCTCTATCCTTACCCTGACGATACACTAAAACATCGTCGGCATATGACAATGTCCTACCAGGTCCAGTGATCTACTCGCTGGTGATTCTCACTGTGTAGGCGTTGAACAGTACCGGAGATAATGGTGATCCCCGTGGTAGGCCAGGATATATTGTTGTTGGTTCCGACGTCCAACTGCGACATCTAAAAACTACTTTCCGTTGGAAGAGGGCTGCAGCGATCCAACTAAGGAGGAATGGACTTATTTTGAGGTCAAGAATCTGACGCATTAAATAATCTAATGGGACTCTGTTGTACGCGTCCTCAAGATCAATCGCTGCAGCAAAGGTTTCAACGCCTGAGTGGAAACCTTCATAGACATCATGGGCAAAAACTGCTGCTTTGATCCAGGTTTCTCTTTTTGGACGGTACCCACCCAGGGTAGGTAGGAAAACATCTTGCCTCTCTAGCTGGCTTGATATTTTCCTGGCAATTCACTTCTCCAGCAGCTTGCCTATTGTATTCTGCATGGTTATAACTCGATATCCCTGACTTTCTGTGTGGTCTTTGCCAGGCAAGGGAATCAGATAGCTGTGTAACCATTCCTCCTTGATGCTAGCACTCCCTATACTGTTGTTGTACATGTCTGCTAGTTTCTCTAGCTCGTTGTCGGTACACCTATTGATGTCGTCGTGTGTTATGCCATCTGCCCCTGGAGCGCTGTTTTTTAATCGTCGAAACACAGCCTTGATTAAGCCTTGAATATCGATATATGAAGCCCATAATCTGGCATTCTCACGATGTTTATATTTCACCTCGACACCTCAAGGTACAAGAGGAACATGACGAGATGAGATGAGATGAGAATAGGAGTATTAAATAAATGAGAACACGTATTCTCATCTCACCTCATCATGTCCCTCGTACCTTGCGGTGTCGAGGTGAAGTATAAACAGTGGGAGAGATGCCCGCTTATGGGTTTTAACAGTCCTTTTATACTTCTTAGTGTTTTTCTACGAGCAGTATGATAATCCCCTGCCGGCTTGCTAGGCCAGTCGCAACTAATTTCCCAATCTAAAGTTGCGTAAAGATGAATGGACGCGCAACGCTAATTGCCTGAGGGCCAGAGAAGAAAAGAATAACAAGAAGAAAGAGATAACCACTATAACGTAGGCCCGCTTCATTAAAAAGGATATTATATATATATATATATATATATATATTTATTAGAAAACACTCAGGACATTTAGCAGAGGACCATACTGCAATACTGGCCCCAATCTGTGGAATAATCATCTGGCCTTTACCAGAACTAATGAAAGAAAACAAACAACACGTAACATAAGTTGAACAACAAAGACTAATCAAACAAGTTAAAAACAATATGCATGGATCTTTAGTTTTTTTTTTCAGTCTCGTAGCTCTTAATCTAAACTGTGTGGACAGTAGAGCATGAAGACTAGAAGCAAAAACAACCACTACCCAACATTACAATCTCCCCTATGGATAGTGTGATAGGTCCTCATATAGCCAGTCCACTGCCTTATTCGGACGGGTCAACATACAGGATGCTCCTAGGACCCCGCGAGGATACCCATACAGTAGACTTACCAAAACTAATTGATTTATTTGGTTGTTTCGGGATTTGAGGTTTAAAGATTGAGCACAATACACTACTGGTAATGCTGATCGTATTGCCGCACGAACCTTAAGTCTTGTTCACGTCATATGTGCCGGGATGCGATCAGCTCTGCCAGTAGTGGGTTGTGTTCAATCTTTTTACAAACCTAGATAACAGAACGACCATTATGTGAACAATAAATGGAACACATCCCTAAACATGAACATGAGTCTCACGGCACGGGGATGGGACACACTACCCTGAGACACTCAGCGCAATACCATGGACCATACTCACAGCGAAAATCAATGGATTGGGCTCCAGATATTATCAAATCCTCGTGACTCAATCAAGTCCAACAGGCGAAAGTCACATCCTTAAATCGACTATGACACATTAATATAATGAGATTACAACCTCAAAGACAGAGTTAAACAGGGTGTGGAACGCTCTACTAAAAAAAAAAAAAAAATCAGCAATGCCCCACTATACAGCTACGATTGGAGGGTCATATCCTTTAACAAAAACACACAATATCATTTAAAATGATGATGCAAATTGCAAATAATAATAAATATTCCTATGAGTTGCTCACACATGTCTATACAGTAGAACTCCCTGCTCCAATATTTCATGCTTACATCAATATTACCCACCTATATCAACATTACATGGCTATGTATATTACACAATGACATCAATCAGTGCCACCCAAAGTTGACACCAGTCATCAATACATGATCATTGATCACTCATCACTTCATGGCAAACTAATTTAAAGCTCTTCTCCATGAAATTTCCATGGGAACATCGGGCAGCCGGGTGATGATGTATCGGTCAAAGGGAAAGAACCAGTAAAATGACCGATTTCGACCAGAGCCGTTGCTCGCCCTTGAAGAAGATACCCCAACTTGGGTAGCGGAACCGGGGTTCCGTCACTACGGACTGCGCATGTCTGACGAAACCGCAGTCGATCGTCCAGGGACAAAGGTTCAGTTGGGAACCAATGTTGCTGACCGGCAGGCGACATTTTGACACAGTGCTACTTGATAGAGAGCGGGACAACGTGTCTTGATGAGGGCTGAAGACCTTTGACATTATGTCCAGTTCTTCTTCTTCTTCTTCTTCTTCTTCTTCTTCTTCTTCTTCTTCTTCTTCTTCTTCTTCTTCTTCTTCTTCTTCTTCTTCTTCTTCCTCTTCCTCTTCTTCATCCTCTTCTTCCTCTTCTTCCTCTTCTTCTTCTTCTTCTTCTTCTTCTTCTTCTTCTTCTTCTTCTTCTTCTTCTTCTTCTTCTTCTTCTTCTTCTTCTTCTTCTTCTTCTTCTTCTTCTTCAGTGTTCCGAGCAATTGAGGTTTGCTGCAGATACAGTCCGTCTCCATTCGTCTCTCTGGTTGACCTTCTCTTGCCAGTCGTTGATTCCAAGTGCTTGTAGGTCTGTGTATATATTATCTCTCCACCGTCTTCTTGGTCTACCTCGGGATCTACGGTCATTTATTTCCTGAGTGTAAGCGAGTTTTGTTTCCCTATTATCTTCCATTCTTTCTATATGCCCCAGCCATTGTAGTCTATTTGCCTTCATGATACCAGTGATTAGCGGGGACTTAAACAGATCATAAGATCATGTCTTTGTTACTTCTTCTTTTCTACTCTCCACTTTGTGTATCCCTAATGGGTCCAAGGATGCGTCTTAAAACTTTGTTCTCAAAGGTTTGTAACAAGGCTTCGTCTCCTTTCGTTGTACTCCAGGTTTCAGAGCCATACAGCACAACTGGTGAAAGTAGCCTTTTGCAAGATGAAAGTATAAGTTCTATGTAGCACTTCTACACTCTTTTTCTCGTTTCAATTAATATCTTTTTATTGGTCAGAATATATTTCATCTAGCCTTTTGCAAGATGAAAAATATTCTGACCAATAAAAAGATATCAATTGAAAAGAGAAAAAGAGTGTTGAAGTGCTACATAGAACTCATACTTTTGTATGGATGTGAAGCGTGGACAATAAGCAGTCAAGCTGAAAAACAGCTGATAGCTGTGGAAATGTGGTTTCTGAGGAAAATGCAAAGAATACCATGGGCAGACAGAAAAACCAATGAACAAGTCCCTCAAGAAACAAATGAAGATCGTAAACTTATTGATTGATTGATTGATTGATTGATCTAGGAACCGACATCACAGCATTCGGGACATTCCCATAAGCGCTCCGTCCCCATCCTCAGCAACCAGCGAAGAGTTCCAACACTAATAGTTCCAGTAAACTGATTATAGACATTAGACGTAGACAGTCAAAATTTTTTGGGCTTGTTATGAGAAGAAATGAATTGGAGAACTTGGTGACAACTGGCAAGATCGAAGGGAAGAGACCTTGGGGAAGACAGAGAAGTAAATACCTGGATGGATTCGTCACGTGGCATGGTCGAGACAGGAACACGGAGCTGATCCACGACTCTGGTGATCGAGTGAGATGGCAGAACATGACCGCCCACGCTTATCGGCATGGCACATGATGGATGGATGGTATTCTGACAGCTCTTCTAAGACATCTCAGCTCTGTTATTATGACCGTGCTCTCATTAATTACAGTAAGCGTACATGTTTGACATTGGTAGCATATTATGGGCCAAAAATAGTCCTTATGAGATTTGATTTAGTACTGAGATGTGTTTCTATACGAGAGAAGTGGTGATATTTGAAGCTGTACCAGATTTGACTCCAAGAGATCAAAAAGTGTATATGTGCCCATAGATACTTAACAGTTTGATTATTACTTGTATATCCAATTCATCAACAGCTTTAATTTCTTAGAAAGATATTTTTTGGTTTGCTTGTAGATTTACCGTTCTTCAGATGTATACCATCCTCAACTTCTGTTTTCAGTATTGATGGTCCTTCATATGGATCGTTAGTTTTATTTTAACATTTTATACATACTGTCCATCTTTAAATTTTCTGTTTTTTATTTCTTTTTATTAACGTTTTGCATGCCTTTGTTTCATTCAACAAGTTGCTGTATATCTTAGAATGCCTGACAACTCTTTATCTTTCAGTACATAGTTTTGTTGTGTCTTCACACTGCTACTCAAGCTTCTTTTACTATTTAGCGAGACTTCTTTGTGTGTCTTAAAGTTTCATACCATTCCGATTTTTATTGTTTATATTTTGATATTAATTTCAAGAGAAGAAATGGCTAAAAACTCTGGCCACATACAAATAGATAATATGACCATTAACAGAACGGAAACATACAAATACCTGGGTACAATCTTCAACTGCTCCAACATTATAAGCGAAGAAATACAAACTAGAATCAATTCTGGAAAAAAGATATACTATGCACTACAACATCTACTAAAATCAAATGCGCTATCTCGTAACACCAAAATCACAATATACAAAACACTGATCAGACCGGTTGTGCTGTATGGCTCTGAAATCTAGAGTACAACGAAAGGAGACGAAGCCTTGTTACAAACCTTAGGGAACAAAGTTTTAAGTCTTATCTTTGGACCCATTAGGGATACACAAAGTGGAGAGTGGAAAAGAAGAAGTAACAAAGACATATATGATCTGTTTAAGTCCCCGCTAATCACTGGTATCATGAAGGCTAATAGACTACAATGGCTGTGGCATATAGAAAGAATGGAAGATAATAGGGAAACAAAACTCGCTTACACTCAGGAAATAAATGACCGTAGACCCCGAGGCAGACCAAGAAGGTGGTGGAGAAATAATACATATACAGATCTACAAGCACTTGGAATCAACGACTGGCAAGAGAAGGTCAACCAGAGAGACGAAATGGAGACGGATTGTATCTGCAACAAAGAACCTCAATGGCACGGAACGCTGAAGAAGAAGAAGAAGATATTTTGATATTGATTACGTTTTTTTATAATTTCCGTCACTTACAGAATGTTGTGACTGTTGTGATCTATTTCTTCTTCGTCTGGTTTATTTATTTATTGTTATTGTGATGTATGTTTTTATTTGTTAAGCATTTGGCATTGTTGTTTTATACTGTTGATATTTCCTGGAGCAATATACGCCGTTTGCCTCGTATTGGTGCATTTCTATTTCCGGTTATCACTAAAGGATTGCTAAATCTAAACGAGTATTTCATGAAGCTTTCTCTTCTGTGTTAACTTTTAGCTTTAGTTATCCAACTGTCGTCACTGTTTACATCTGTATCTGTACGTGTTTCATTCCATCTCATCTCATTGTATTCCTCTTGTGCCTTGCGATGTCGAGATAAGGCATACACAGCGGGAGAGTGCCGGTCTGTGTTCTTCAAATATATAGTTTCCCATGGATTCTTGTTTCAAATAAGAATATGTTTCTAAATCAATTGTAATAAGTACATGAGACAGGTTTCCTGATCTGTCCATGCCCAAAGGCGTATATGGTGGTGCTAAAAACAGGTGTTTCAGAATAGCATATGTGTGTAGATCAGCGTGGCCGAATGGATAATAGCGCTGGCTCTAACAACTCGGTTTTCCTGATGGTAAGGTAACAGGCTCAACACCTACAGCAGTCAGCTGGACAAAAATGTCGACTTCTCGTCGTTGACTTGTTGACCTAAATTACAAGTACTTCAGAAATGGGTTCGCCTGGTGCGAGGGACACTGGTAATAACGAAAGTTAATCCACATACAAATCTCTGTCCAGCATGGACTACGCTCAAGTCCAAAGCGAGAGAGAGAAATACAATCATAAATCTCCTTGCCAATTTAACCTGGCAGCGTTGGAGATTGGAACATCTGGGGCACGACAATTCACGCCCTGATGACGTCATCATCATCAACACGGTTAGCTCTGTGCTAAGAAGCAAAAGATGTGTCCGGTTTACAGTGAAGGTGAATTGAGGCTGCTTAGTACATTAAAGCCTGGCATTTAATTCCATATTAGGTCTAAGAATGTAGGTGGAGACAGTAACCGCAGCGTCCCGCTGGCTGGAAGACGAACCGCACAGATGTTTTAACTGACTCAAAGAGCATGCTGAGAAGGATGAAGACCGGAATGCTTCGTGTAGAGTGGCATGCTTCAATTCAAAAATCAAAGATAGGGAGCATCCGTTGGATCTGTGCCCCAGGCATTGATGGTTTTTTGGGAAACAAGGAGGCAGGCAGATTGGCTGAATCTACATCGCTGGGTGAGGTTTTGGTGCACAATAAGACAGATGTGCTCAGGGCCTTTGGCGAACATGTATAGAGTGCAGAAAAACAGATTGGAGATAATGGTGAGGCAGAGAGTGACCAGAGGATTTACCCTATATTCAGCACTTCGAGGGAAGGTCAGACGGACGGGAGAGCGTTCTGAAAGTCAACTGTGCATGATGTCCATATGCAACATCATCGTCACCCTCCTGTGACATGCCGATAAGCGTGGGATGTCATTCTTCGCCATCACACATGATCACCAGAGTTGTGGATCAACTATATGTTCTTGTCTCGACCATGCGCACTAACAACTAAAATGGAGAAATTCCCTAATAAACCTTAGAGCACCGAGAAGACGGAATTCTCAGGGCAGAGGCTACCTCCATTGACACACGGGCAACAGTCTCTTCTACAAAGTCGTAATTCTCTGCGACGTTTTTTTTTTAAAATTTCTTTTACTATTGTCAGCATACACGTAAGTTGGTCAATATTTGGCAACGCTATAAATTTTCATTTACATATATTGTTAAACGACATGCATGTTTAATGTATTGAATTATCATCATCTTCATCTTCCTCATCATCAAGTTAGTTATTTAATTAGTCAGAGCATCCTAATTGCTTGTTGTTTGTCCATCAAGAATGATGATGACCATTCATTTCATCCAGTGGGGTTGAAAGTATGGAGCCATGAGTTCTAAGATGGCTGATCAGGCCTTTTTGGCTCGAAATGTTTTTTGCCAATATGGGAAAAGAATGCTTGATGTTCCAGGAGGGGTATCTCCTGCAGTGGTTTTTCTTTCCAGCCTTTTCTTCACAGCTCATTTACTCCTGGTTGCTTCACAAGTGACTGCACACTTGCGTAATGATGAACGCAACGAATTTTGGTCATTGGCAGCAGCCTCCCAGGTTTCATTATGAATTCCAAAAAGGTTTCAGTGAGATTTTCAGTGTCTTTAAAGCGTTTCCTCTGGCCACGCCTTGGGAGCGTTTACCACAACGCAGCTCGCCGTAAAAAACAAATTCGTTTAGGGAGCTTGTGATCTGGCGTGCGAGTTAAGTGACCAGCCCAGCGAATCTGATTTTTCACTAGTGGTGTATGGATACTGAGCATGGACGCTCTTTTTAGGACTTCAGTGTCTGGGATCTTTTCTTGCCATTTAATTTTCAATAGCTTCCTAAAGACTGTGTGGAAGTGGTTTAATTTCATAGCTTGTCGCTGATAAACATTCCAGGTTTCACAAGCAAAATGCAGTGTGGGTAATAAAGCTTTGAAGACTTTCAGCTTTGTTTGCAGGATTATTCCATTTCTGTCCCACACATTCTTATAGGTCTGCCAAAGGCCACGCTGGCGTTGGAGATTCTTGCATTCAATTCAGCATCAAGTGTGGCAGCTTGTGACACTGTGCTGCCAAGATAGGTGAATTTGTCCACAGCAATTAGTCTTTGATCATTCACTTTGATATTCGGCGCAGTTTGATTAATCCCTGAAGCTGGCTGGTACATAACTACAGTCTTCTCCAAGTTGATATTGAGCCCAAAGTTGGCACAGGCATATGAGAAAGCAGAAACATTATGTTGCATGTCTGCCTCTGAGTTGGCGTATAGAGCGCAAGCATCAGCAAACATGAGCTCTCTGACTGTATTGCTGTTAGCTTTCAGCCTTCTGAGATTGAACAACTTTACATGCATGCGGTGGTTGTCTATTCCAATGTCGATGTTCTCGAAAGCATTCGTCAGCATAGCTGAAAACATGAGGTTAATCAGTGTTGGTGCCAGGACTCATCCTTGCTTCACTCCATTGGTGACAGGAAAGGGCTCAGACAGTTCACCATTTTCCTGTACTCTTGCCTGCATGCCGTCATGAAATAGCCGCACTATTTGGACAAACTTTCGTGGACAGCCATATTTTGCCATAATCTTCCACAGTCCTTCTCTGCTGACTGTATCAAAAGCCTTGGTAAGGTCAATGAAAGTGGAGAACATTTCGCACTTCTGTTCCTGACGTTTCTCTTGCAGCTGCCTTTGCAGCTAAAATCATGTCAACAGTTCCACGTTCTTTTCTGAGACACATTGACTCTCAAGAAGTAGACCTTGATCGAGATGGTCTGTGAGGCTATTGAGAAGAATTATGGCCAGTATCTTCCTTCTAATTGAGAGCAAGGAGATGCCTCGGTGGTTATCACAGGATTGGTGGTTTCCTTTACGTTTGTAAAGGTGGACTATTGACGCGTCCTTGAAATCTTGTGGCATCATCTCGTTCACCCATATGTTTGTAGAGAGCTGATGAAGCTGCTCTATTAGGACCAGCCATCCTGCCTTGAATATCTCTGCTGGCATGAAGTCAGGACTAGTGCCTTAACGCTGGAAAGTTGCTGGATGGCTTTGTTTACTCCCACTATGGTTGGCAGGTCATCAAGAGTCTCATTAGTGGGAACTTGAGGAAGGCAGTTGATGGTTACCCGGACTTGTACTTTCCTTTTTTTTTTTTTTTGCATATCCTTTACAGGACATCGCTGTCAACACCAGCATTTGCAGCTGTATGTCGATTTCTTGGCAAGATTACGCTCAGTAGTTTGCCATTGCTTTCTGACCGGCCGGCTCACATACCCTGTTAGGTTACCGAAGCGATTCTATCCACTGCTGATTCTCACCGTCATCACGTTACTTACGAGAGTATACGAGATTACGGAGAAAAGTCATAACCTGTAAGTCACGAAGCCGCCGGACGTGTACTAGAGAAGGTAATTAAGCAACAGGAGGAAGGTTATATTTAAAAAAAAACACGGAGCTGTATGGAAATATAAACTACACGGAGGAGTACTGAAAATTGGCAATCTTATTTCAGGACACAAGCTGGATTTCATGCAATATCCAATGTAAGGGTCATCACGATCGAGCTTGTTGATTACAAAATAGCTGGTCTAATATCGGCTTGCACTTCGGAAGGTCAAGGAGGAATCATTCATTCCTTTATATTTTTTTTTTTGGTCAGAGGGTGAAATCTATCTAAGAGTTGAGTTGAGTTAAGAACCGACATCACTGCACTCAGGACATTCCCATAGCTGCTCCGTCCCATCATTCAACAGCCAGCAAAGAGTCTTACTACTAATCTTTCCCACCACTATCTGATTTAAAGTTCTCCTGGTCTTTTCTCTCAGTTTTGAGATTCTTCCAGAACCCATACCGATCTTCCGTAATGTAATTATTTCCATATATATGTTCTCGATCTTTTCTCACGCCTTGTTTACCTCTGATTCTAGTTATTTGAAATGGGTAATAGAGTCCAGTATTCACCCTGCACCTTCTAGACATAGATGTGTAGTGTTTAATTAGTTATGCCCCTTGAAATAACATTTCTTGAGTTAAGTCCCCTCGCTATATACAAATGATAATGTAAATTAAAATATTAAATTTTAGTAAGTAAATAGTTGATTGTACACTTACAAACTATGACAGTTGGCTGCACGGGAATGAAAAGAAAGCATGTAGAAAATGTCATCTCAATCGGATGGACCGTTCGCGAACGCATAAAGAACGGACATACAGACATACATCGTCTTATATATGTATGGCATAAATTCATATAGTGTTCAGTTTTTTTAATACATATTCTATCTCACAGGTATGTATTGTAAGGACATCATAAGGGCTTGATTAAGTGCGGCAGGACTAAATTGAATCAAGTATATAAGTTCTGGACTCCAATGATGCGGAACCTGATGTTGTCTACTAGGTGGCTCATTGCTGGCGTGAACTTAATGATGCTGAATCTATAGTTGTCTGCTATAGGGCCCATTGTTGTTGTGAGCCTGGTGTGCAAAAGTGATATTGCCGCCGTACGTGTGTGCTGCTGTTTGCAACGAGGGTTGCAAGTGAGGGGAGGGAAAATTTCCTGGTAATTATTTCCTTCACGTGTTAGTGTGGGGGTAAGAAGGTTGATTTGCTTTTGGTAGCATGTATGCACCTTGAATAGCAGGAGTTCGGGGGTCAGACGCCAGCAAACATTTATCTGGGTGGATGGGGGTATTTCTTCAGTAATCAATGTCCGACGTGTGTGTGTGTGTGTGTGTGTGTGTGTGTGTGTGTGTGTGTATGTGTGTGTGTGTGTGTGTGTGTGGGTCGTGTTTTTTGCCCTTTCTGGGTATTTTATATTTTTGCCAGCAAACTAGTACCTAATGTGGATGTGTGATTTTGGCCTCTGTGCAGTCATTTCTTTGGTGCGCCTGTCTGCGATGTGAAGAATGGTGTGTTCTTGATGGTGTGTAAATTATACTGATAACATAATTTCTCTAGTGCGTTGTTGTTTATGTCGGCTAGTCGACGCTGGAAGCCATATCTTGGTGAGAAATGGTGAAATTGTAGTTTAACATAGTGTCGTTTATTCCTATGTGAATTGTAAACTTCTTAACGTTTGCGATAATTTCCATTCAACGTATACTGTCTGTTAGACTGTCTACCCCTGCACCTGGAAGTGGAATTGTTGTAGCTAAATCAGTGTGTGATGAGTACATACGATCACTGTATATGCCGTTCATCAAGGAGTCGCCAATTATCATGTGGGTGCAGTCAGTTGGTGGTCTCTGTATGTATTTGCTTCTGGCACGTCTTGCACGTTGTTTCTGCCATTGATAATTATCCGGCTGTGGACTGTCTTCTTGCAGGTTACCAACTGTTTCTTGAATAGGTGGATTGCCTGTCAGCATGGCTGTCTTTTACCAATTGCTCTTTTGGTAATTCAAATCAATTGCTGACTTTTACTTCGATGGAATGCTGTTAAATGTCCTTGTCTATTTATTGATGTGTATTCGTTGGCTGTATAGTTGGCTCTCCTATGGATGGCAGTATTGTTTCGAAGCTGTTAGTCTATGCTGCCTGATCACTAGTGGGCGCGCCTTGTAAAGTCTCAATGGTGTGTTTCAGTATACCATTTTTCTCTCTCAGGATAGCGACCTCTGACTTGAGGTTGATATAGTCACTAATGATCATGGCAGGCTTGTCTGTGTTATCAGAAGCGGCATCTAGAAGTACCTTACAACCTAATCTATCTTTTAAATGTGCTGCTGACGAGTGTTGATTTGTATCTGGGCTCTCGTCTAATACCGATGATGCTCTATTTGGTTTGAATTGATTTCATTTTGTTGTATACTGTCCCCTGGGCGCCTCATCGGGTATACAAAGGCTAGCAACACTGGTCAGTTAGAAGAAGTTGCGTTAGAGTTGCTGCTGTGAAGAGCCGTAGGGTGTTCGAGTATGTTGTTACATTAGCCGGATGCTGTGACGACTGCCGCTGCAGGCTGTGATGATTCTATTGTTGCGCCAGACAATAGCGTGACCGCTGTAGACTGTGTTAGTTTTATGGCAGACACTAGCGTGCTGAGATGACGGAAGGTGTGTTTAGCGAGTCACTTGTCAGTTTCAGTGCTGTCTGCTAAATTTCGACGAATTGTGTAGTGAGCCACTCAGACATGACGCCGGTTGCGGCCTGAGCTAAAATTTATATATAAATATATAACGTGTGCAAGGGAGATGATAATTTGACTTCCACCTCCAGCCCTTGTCGGTCTTTTCTATAGTCGAGTTTGGCCTCATGGTAATAATTGATCAGACATGTTCGAAATGCCTCTTAATATATTGTATTTATGAATGTAATTGAGATGCATTTAACGTCGTTTATACATTTAACAGACAGCGACGGAGAGCTAAAACAGTTGTTTAGTTTGCTTTTCACTGCCCGCTCTTTTTTGAGTATGTAGTTCCTTGTTACTGCAGATCGTAATCCACTTCAACCCTCAGATCTACTCGGCCACCTTCTCCCGCTAACACCAGCACTGAATTTTCCTCCTCGACGGACATTATTACATGATATTACGTTTACACAACCACGGAAACATTGTAGCGCCACACATGGTTTAAATTAAAGTGATGTGATTGGCTAGTTCAAGCTATCACTGACACACCGCTGATCCATGAATAATTTATCCATAATGTCATTGAATACAACATTATTAGTATTTATATCTAACACTGCACATATAGCAAATTTTACAACAATTTCAACAGTTGAACGGCATCATTGTGATCACAACCATATAAAATCCATTGCGTACCAACGTAGATAAACACGATAAATAATCCAAAAAGGAGGAGACACACAAACGCGTACTTCCTTGCCAACGCACACGAGCTAGAGAGAGAGAGAGAGAGAGAGAGAGAGAGAGAGAGAGAGAGAGAGAGAGAGAGAGAGAGAGAGAGAGAGAGAGATATGGAAAAAGTAGGTATATATGTACCAGTAAACTTTTCATTGTCAGTTTGTGATTGTGGGTTGCATATGTGTATGCGAGAAGGGTGCGTTCTTCTCCTTCTTTCGTTCGCTTGAAATATGTCTGTAACTGCAATGCTGTCTCTTGTATGAATCCAACAGTCTTGTTTAGTTCACTCAACGGTCCATAGATTTTATCTTCCACTGTTGTCTGTCTAGGCCAGAAGGTTCGCCTGGATATATTGTAGTTTTGGCAGTCCTGGAGTATGTGCTCTGCTGTCTGCGACGCCAAACCACATGTGCACATGGCTGAGAAGGATGTGTATGTTTGACTTATTGAGTGGGTGCAAAGAGTTTGCGTAAATGGTGTAAGTATGTATGCAGTTATTTATGTATGTGTTTATGCACGTGCTGTCTTTGTGTATCTGGCTGAATCCATGTCTCATAACATGGTAATATACATTGCTTCTACTCACATCATTCATTTCACAATGTCTTTTCACTTTGTGAATGTAAAATGCAAAATTGTTAATTGATGTACAAGGGGTGAGTGGTTGGAAGTGCCGAATGTACAGCAGGCATAAGTGCCCAATTTGTGAGGCTCTGAATATAAAGTTAGTTCGTTAGTACGTTCGTTCGTGACGCAACTACTATTAATACAGACACTGTAAATAGTAACATATTGACATATCAAGAAAATATAATTTTTATTTTCTATTGTTTTTGTTAGTATTAGTATTATTGGTATTGTATTATTATTATTCATTGCAGGCTTAATTACACACGGGCATATACACAAAGTACACAGATAACGTGATGAAACTCGAAGACAAACCAAATGCTCTCTGTTTATCATGTGTCTTGATGTGCGTCTACGTCAGTTGTCAGTCAAGTAAGTCACGAGTGTTTATAATACCAGTTACGGTATACCGCTCCATCCATCCATCATGTGCCATGCCGGTAAGCGTGGGCGGTCATGTTCTGCCATCTCACTCGATCAACAGAGTCGTGGATCAGTTCCGTGTTTCTGTATACCGCTATTGTTATATAAAACTACACCAAGAGCATACGGACAGAAGTTGCTAGGTCCACTTCAAGCATACTACAGGATATGTTTATAACACCCATTAGGTTCAAATGATGTCGCATTTCTCCGCGGCTTGATGGGTTGTGTGGTCTTTAAGTTCGACAGGTCAGTCTCCCAGACGATTCACCGAGTGATGGTAAAGCTCCATAGCTCATACATGGCAAGTGTTAGAGCTTCCCATCTCCTAGACAGCGACATATGATGTGGGTGGCCAGTGTCAAGCTTTGTCATGTTATTATTGTATAGAGATTAGGTCCTGAATGTTTCTTGTCTGGCTTTGGGGGTGGGGAGGGGGGGGGGGGGTTAAAGGCTGTGCACCCACACTTGGATAACGGTACCGTCCGAATGCTCAGATTACCACAAGTTACCATCCCCTCTAAATCTCAATCACGCATATTCTTCATGTGGGCGTACCTGGCTCCGTCATGTCCTGGCGCACTCTCCTTTACTGTTTGCAGTATATATTTTGATATCTTCCACCTATATGACATCTTCATTGCTGTCGCTCCTGATGAAATCTGACGGGTCCTCTCTAACTGTATCTATGATGTCTCCATCTGTGTGATCTGTTTGTGTCATAAATCTCATTAGAATGGCTTCCAAATTCTCCTAGAATAGCTTCCTCTTTCTCCTGAAATGGCTTCCACTTTCTCCTAGAACGGCTTCCACCTTCTCCTAGAATGACTTCCACTTTCTCCTAGGACGGCTTCCACTTTCTCCTAGAATGGCTTCCACTTTCTCCTAGAATTGTTCCACTGGAGGGGACAGTGACTTGTGGCGGTGGCTTGCATGAGAGTGGCTTTGCTTCTCTCGGCGGCATCCGGGGGTCTGATATGAGAACTTGCAGCGGATCGGATGAATAACAGAGGAGAGTAGGACTTGGATTGCCATTGAGGTGTCCTCTTTTGACAATGTCCCAAATATAACTTATACCAGTCAATATGGGGACTAAACAAGATCAAACCAGTCCTTATGAAGACTTAATATGTTTAGCCCTTGTGACTACTAAATGAGTTCGGTTGTTGTGAGGACTAAATGCGTTCAGTCATGTTGAGAACTAACAGATTTTAGTCCTTGTGGGGACTAATAGAGTTCAGTCATTATAAGAACTAATAGAGTTCAGTCCTTGTGAGAATTAATAGAGTTCAATCCCTGTGAGAATTAATAGAGTTTAGTCGTCAAGAGGACAGGATGATTTCAGTCCTTGCGATGACTAACTGACAACATTCCTTGTAAAGAAAACAACGAAGAATTGAGAATTGAGAGGCTACTGAATTTGGCATGTCCTCCTAAGGACCTGTCCTGCTCAGGACCAAACCAACACAATAAATAAAATGCCAATCAGCATTAGTCCCACAAAACCCAACCGTACATGGCGAACACAGCGGGGAAAATATAACCAGTCTTGTTTATAGCTAACTCGAAAGAAAAAAAATGGACAGTAGATCAACATTGGAGTGTATCTGCCTGCACGGCGAGGAACAACCAGTCTGCACAGCAATAAGCCAGACATGGGACAACGGATACCCACGCAAACCTCAGGTCTGATATGACATCACACTTCATCCGACATACAGGACTTCACGCTGGAGTGCACAGCCAGCGAACACAGGCAAGCAAGAAGCAACCATTCTCTTTCATCCGTGATGATCTATCGGTTCTTCTGTACTATATACACGATTCCAAAAGTCACATCTCTCTTATCGTACACCAGGGGTGCACACCCAGCCGATCGATCCGCCTGCTTTTGTCCCACAACACCACCACGTCCTGTGAAAACTAATCCAACAGACGCTCTATGTTTTAATTGTTTATCTGAAGCCTGCCACTCTGCCCGATATACGCCTGTCTTAGCCTTTCTCAACATACTTCGTGAGTTCGTTACTATCACGACACGCGTGTGCTGTTTGCCTTCATGCCAGAGGAACGTCACTGTGACTGCCTCCACCACCATTCCCAGACTAAGTGTTGTGGTATCTTATGCCAGGCTCTCCTTTACCAAACACCGTCCACCAACCTTCGCCATGAACCCCTAGCCACGTCGTTCACCTAAGCATGGAGGCCTACGTATATATGGTCACATCGCTGGTCGCGAGTTGTCGTGGATCAATTATTACATATCCCATTCAGTACAACCTGCCGGCCACTCTTTGCATTTTATACCTAATGTTTTCATGACCCTGCACAGGTCTGACTTAACCACTGGCCCGTTAATTCATGTTTCCGCAACATTCAGGTTCTGTTTATCAATGATCACGATCTTGTAACATAACCACGTTTGCATTTTTACGGTTCTATTGATTTCCATGTGCCATATAGAAGCCATGTTCTGAACTGAGGCAGTGTAACTTGGACTATTTCAGCTTGTAGTGTTGGAAAGTTTGGTATAAATTGCAGCGAATCCTGCAGCCCGAATTGTATGTCCTCTGATCAGGCAAGCGTGTCCTTGTGTGACAGCATTACCGGGACCTGCCTCAAGGGTTGTCAGATGGGATTCTCTGGAGCTTTGTGTCGAGACGGTATGCATTGTGTTGTCTTTCTTTACCTTTGATATTCTGAATACGTTTACTACTATCCAATGATTTTCAAAAAAGTGCACAACTGAAAACGTTGGCTTGAGAAATCATCACTGATAACAAACGGCAGATGGTCAAATGGGTAGAGCACTATTTGGAGCTATACTCAAGTGAGACCAAACTAGCGGATAATGCCCTCATCGTCATAGAGGCTCTACCAACTCTTGACCACCTAGACACACTTCCCACCATAACAGAAGTTAAGTGTGCTATTAATGAACTTGCATCTGGCAAAGCTCAAGGTAAGGATGGGATTCCAATAGAGGTTATCAGGAGACACACTCACTCTACAGATCCACCAGATAATAGAACAACACCGACGAGAAGGACAAGTCCCACAGGATTTCAAAGACGCAAGCATCATAACATTGTACCAGAACAAGGGTGATCGGAGCGACTGTAACAACTATAGGGCTATCTCACTTCTGTGTATTGTTGGAAAAGTATTTGCCAAATAGTCTGCGCAGACTGCAAGTCCTGGGAGATCACGTTTACGCCGAATCACGTTGTGGCTTTCTTCAGAATTGATTTGATATTCTCATTGCGACAAATGCAACAGAAATGCCGTGAACAGAAATAACCACTATTTATTGCCTTCATCGACCTCACAAAGGCATTTGATTTGGTCAGTCGAGAGGGTATGTCCAAGGCACTTAAGAAGATCGGTTACTCACCGACTCTTCTGTCCATTGTGGAATCGTTCCACACAGGCATGAAGAGTATAATCACATTTGATGGTGATACTTGAGAAGAGTTTTAAATCAAGAGTGGAGTTAAGCAAGGTTGTGTACTAGCTCCCACCCTCTTTGGAATATACTTTTCACTTCTACTGAGATATGCCTTTCGTGATCAGGATGGTGTATATACATTCACTCACGCTCAGATGGCGGTCTCTACGATGCTCAGAGATTGAAGGCCAAGACCAAAGTTAGGAAGGTACTGATCAAAGAGTTGATATTTGCAGATGCTGCTGCAATTACGACCCACTACGAGGAAGAATTACAACGTCAACTATCTACATTCTCCAATGCTTGTTATGAATTTGGTTTAACAATTAGCAAAAAGAAGACTCAAATTATGTCACAAGGTGAACATGTTGGTACCATCAGTCTTTATTGACGACGCCGAACTGGAGATCGTAGACCATTTTACATATTTAGTATCAGAGGTAAATAGAAAATTATCCCTAGATCAGGAAATCAGCATCAGAAATGGTACTGTAGCAACAACAATGAACATGTTAACAAAAAGAGTTTGGGAGAACAGGAAGCTTACTGCCAAAACAAACATCCTTGTCTATCAGGCCTGTGTCCTTAGTGCTCTTCTTTATGGCAGTGAAGCCTGGTCAACTTACTCAAACCAAGAGAAATGCTTAAACTGCTTTCATATGCGGCGTCTGGGCAGAATACTTTGTATTAAGTGGCAAGACAAAATCGCAAATATTGAAGTATTGGAAAGATCAAGTTTTGTGACGGTTTGTACCATGCTCAGTCTTCGTAGACTTAGATAGGACACGTTAAGAGGATGGATGATGGTAGAATACCATAGGACATCTGTTTTGGTGAATTGCAGATGGGTAAGATATCTCAGGGTCGGCCTCTACTACGATACAAAGATGTGTGTAAGCATTGGTAATGCACATTGGGAGCAAGTCGCCGCTGAACGTGTTGCATGGAGGGCAAACATCAGAAATATTGCAGATAAGCCATACACAGTGAGAGCGAGACGCAAGACGGTGCATGCTAGTGGAAATGACCATGTGTTCACGTGCATCCACTGTGGACGAACATTCTCATCATCTCATCTCATCTCTTCTCATCATGTTCCTCTTGTACCTTGCGGTGTCGAGGTGAAATATAAACATCGTGAGAGTGCACGATTATGGGCTTCATGTATCGATATTCCCATGGACTATGCAATTCCCTCCGTCCAACGTTATCGTGGTCGGCGTCTTTTTCTGTTTCCATCTGGTCTGTACATCATTGTTTATTGTGGTATGCTGTTGACTGGTAACCTACTTGCATGGTCAAACCATTTGACTTTCTGCTTCTAATAAAATCTAGTGCTGCTATAACACCCGCTTCAGTCCTGATTTCTTTATTTCTGATCTCATCTCTTCTTGATACGTTGAGTATTCTTCTCAGGAATCTCATTTCTGTTGTTGTGAATTTTCTTTTCTCTTTTTCTGTCATTGTCCGGGTTTGGTATTGGTAGCATAGAGTTGGTAGGAAGATTGTATTGTAAAGTGCTTTCTTAGTAGTTATTGATACATGTTTGTTCTTTAGTATTGGTGCCATTTTCCCAATGAGTTGGTTTGCCATATTGCATCTATTTTCAATCTCGTCTTCTGATCTGCCATTTGATGATATTATATATACTAACTACTTGAAACGCTTTATGTGTTTCAAGGTATGTTCGTTTAGGTGAATTTTTGTTTGTTCTTCTTTAGTTATAGTTAATACCTCTGTTTTGCTTGTGCTAATTTTCATGTTATGTTCCCTACACATTTTGTTTAGACTATTCACTTGATCTGTAATTCAGCTTCTGATTTTGCTATTAGTGCTTGGTCGTCCGCAAACAGGAGTTCTCAAATGGTTAGATATGCAGATGGTTCTTCTTCTGTGTTCTCGTCATGCGGTGTTCTTGCGGTCTCTGTTTTTCTGATTTCTTTATATATGTTGTTGGCAAACTACTGAGCGTAATCTTGCCAAGAGATCAATATACAGCTGAAAGATGCTGGTGTTGACAGCTAAGTCCTGTAAAGGATATGCTAAAAAAACAACAAAAAAAAACAAAAAAAAATATATGTTGTGAACAAGAGAGGGGACAGGACACAACTTTGTCGTACTCCAGATATTATGTTGAAGGATTCTGAGTGTCCTCCAGTTGCTCTCACTATGCATTCAGTGTTGTTATATAAGCTTCTACATAGGTTTGTTCGGTGTGTACTCACATCATATTGTTTAAGGATTTGCCACATTTTATTTCTATCTACTCTATCACATTCCTTTTCATGATCGACAAAGGCTAAGTAGAGTGTTTCATTGAATTCGATTGATTTTTCTATAAGTGGTTTAAGAGCAAAAATGGCATCTGTGCATCCTTTGTGTTTTCCTAAATCCAAGTTGGGTGTCGCTTACCTGGGGTTCTATAGTAGTTCGTAATCTTTTCTCAAGAATTTTGCAAAATATTTTCCCAGTATGACTCAACAGTGAAATACCCCTGCATTTTGTGCAATCTCTTTTGCTGCCTTTGTTTTTGCAAATTGGGATAATTAAGGGTGGACGAACATTTGCAACGCGAATTGGTCTGATTAGTCACACGCGCTACCGCCATGGGCTGTAGTTAGTATGCATTTTTGAAGCACAGTGTAACAAACTATCGGCTGTTAAAACGGCAAAGTGTCAATGAAAAATGAGATAACTTCACTTGTTTTGATTGTTCATAGAAACCTACACATGTTTTTATTGTGCATAGATAACTTCATTTAGTTTGATTGTTCATAGATAGCATCATTTGTTTTGATTGTTCATAAACTTCACTTTATTTGAATGTAATATATATCTTCATTTGTTTTGTTTCTTCATAGATAACTTGACTTGTTTTTATTGTTCGTAGACAACTTCATTTGTTTTAATTCTTCATAGATAACTTCACTTGTTTTGGTTATCCATAGATAACTTCACTTCTTGTGATTGTTCATAGACAACCTAACTTTCATTCATTGTTCATAAACATACTTGTGGAAACATACTGTCTGTCCAACACACAAAACTTCTGTCTTCTTACTGCTTGCGATTTTACATTCTTACGCATTTCCTACAAACACACACTTCACTTGTTGTCGTCTGCTCTTCATCTTTTCAGTAGTTGAGTTGAGTTGAGCTAAGAACTGACAACACTGCACTCAGGACATTCAAATACACGATCCGTCCCTTCGTTCAACAGCCAACGAAGAATCACATTACTAATCGAACCCACCGCTATTTGATTGGAAGTTATTCCTGGTCTTCCATCGCAGTTTTGTGATTCTACCAGACCCCCTGCCAATCCCCCGCAATCTCATCCTTTCAACATACGGGTTCTCAGCCTGTTCCCCCACCTTCTCCACCTGGTCCCACAGATGTACGAGCACATAGCCCGACGAGCTAACCGTTGTCTTTGCGTCCTTGACACACTTTCTTCACGTGCATTTATCACTTGAGCTCTTCCCTTATGATTACTTTTAGCTCACAATTACATAGCTTTGCGAATTGTGGCCTACTTTCACTTATAGTCTTTTGACCTTATTTCTTGTTAAAATTACCACAAACATCATCATCATCACCTTGGAAAATTAATATTGACCAAGGTAAAATACCAATTCTCGATACAGACACGACAGAGAATAATTCACGGTAGAGAAAAAAGGAAGATCTGTTCACGACATAAATAAAGGAAGAGATCACGGTGTAGCCAAGGGATGTAACTTTACATGTCTGTTGATGTGCATGCAAGATATAGAAGTCATGTTCTGCACTGAGGTAGTGTAACTTGGACAATTTTAGGTTGTAAGGTTGAAATGTATGGTGTGAACTGCAAATATACGTGCAGTAGGAATTGTGCACCCGCCAAGCAAATTAACGTGTCCTCGTGTGACACTAAGACTGGAACCTGCACCTATGGTTGTCGCAGTTCGTTCTCTGGAGCACAGTGCCAAAAGTGTATGTATTATGTTGTTTGTCGTCACCTTTGATATACTGAATATACTTAGTTCCCTTTGACAATCGTTCTATAGAGTGAGTAAACACAAATCTGTGAACATAGATATGCACAGTTGTGGTTTCACCCAAAGGATCATCTTTTTCCATTATCTTGTATTTCCGAATAGAGCATTGCCCCCTCTCCGAAAGCATCGAATTACACATCAGTCAGAGAATTAAATAATGAAAGTGCGTGCATCAATTGTCTCGATTTATGGAAATATGCAAATTATGCCCAACGCGAAAAGGACATCGCTGCACAATACAAAAACAGGCAATTTCTACGCATAAGCAAGATGTCACCATCTATAATATGTATACTTCTTCACAGTTACATATTAGACTATGTTGGAGTGATAATTATTGGGTAACAGTAGAGATCAATGGTGGAGAACTACCGGCCCGCTGGCCGTATAAGGTCCGCGAAATCATTTGGACTGGCCCTTCAATGGCATCCACATGCGAGATGTGACATTCAGTAAATCTATGAGATTTTGTTGTTTACAGTAACCATGTTTTATTATTATTATTATTATTATTATTATTATTATTATTATTATTATTATTATTATTACTATTATTATTATTATTATTATAACGTAAATTTTGAGGTACATGTCCATTACAGGAATTACGACACATGAATGTACACAGGGGGCAGACACGACACATATGTGTACATAACGTAATATACAAGACACATACATGCACATAACGGTGCAGGAAAAACACATATGCGTACATAACATTACAAATAACACGCATATGTGTACAAAACGGAACAGACAAAACACATATGTACACATATAGGAAAAGACAAGACACAAGCGTGTACATAACGGAACAGTCAAGACACACACACACACACACACACACACACACACACATATATATATATATATATATATATATATATATATATATATATATATATATATATATATATATATATATATATATATATATATAAGTAAGAGAGACTGTATTTCCGTCCGTTCTTTATGCGTTCGCGAACGGTCCATCCGTTTGAGACGAAATTTTCTACACGTTTTCTTTTCATTCCTGTGCAACTTTTTGTCATAGTTTTTTAGTGTAAAATCGGCTACTTTACTTACTAAAATTTAATATTTCATTTTTCACTATAATTTCTATATAGTAAATGGACTTAATTCTAGAAAAGTTATTTCTAGGGACATAACTTTTAATAACATTTCTATATACTTTATAGTCATATTGTTGCATCGTTTTCAAAGATTTATAAACTCTTTGTCTATAGTTATTTACAGGCATATGAGTTATAATAAATAATGATATAATCTTTAAGGCATTTTTAAAGTTTTCATAAAAATAATGCATAATGCATAACATTGTAACTCATCTTTTTATGCTTAAAGAAGTTATCTACAGTCATGTAGGTAATTAAAATCAGTTTTCATTAAAAATAATGGATGGTGTGTGGAGGACATTCTAACTTGCTGTGTGAATTTAATGAGACGCTCCCCGCCAGGAGCTGGGCGAAGCCACGCCGGGTCAGATAGATAGACAGACAGACAGACAGATAGTCGGGAACGGGAGCTTATATGACTACTTATATGAATTAAATGAGATGCTCCCCACCAGGGACTGGGTGAAGCCGGGCCGGGTCAGCCAGACAGACAGACAGACTGATAGATAGATAGATCCCCTCCAGGGACTGGGCGAAGCCGGGCCGGGTCAGCTAGTATATCTATCTATCTATCTATCTATCTATCTATCTATCTATCTATCTATCTATCTATCTATCTATCTATCTATCTATCTATATATATATATATATATATGATCGTACATCTGTGGGACATATGGTCGTACATCTGTGGGCAAAGGTGGAGAAGGCGAGGGAACAGGCTTAGAACCCGTATGTGGAAATAATAGTGGGTCTTGTTTTACCATTTAATAATAGTGTGTTTTGTTCTACCTTTAATAATATTGTGTCTTGATCTGCATTTAATAATAGCTGTCTTGTTTACGTTTAACAACATTGTGTCTTGTTTTGCATTGTAATAATGTCGTATTGTATTGGTCATAGTAATAATATTGCGCCATGTGTACATCTCATCTCATCATGTTCCTCTTGTACGCTGCGGCGTCGCGGTGAAGTATAAACAGTGGGAGAGTGCCCGCCTATGGGCTTCATGTATCGATATTCCCATGGACTCTGTTATTCCCTGGGCCCATCGTTTACCTGGTCGGACTCTTCCTGTGCTTCCATCTGGTCTGTACATCATTGCTTGTTGTGGTATGCTGTTAAATTTGACTTGCTGTTTTCTGATAAAATCTAACGCTGCAATAACCCCCGCTTTAGTTCTGACTTCTTCATTTGTGATCTTCTCTCTTCTTGATACATTGAGTATTCTTCTCATGCATCTCATTTCTGTTGTTGTGATTTTTATTTTCGCTTTTTCTATCATTGTCCAGGTTTGTCATTGTCCAATGTTGTACATTGTTAAAACACTGTTTTATATGTTTCATTGTAAAAATAATATGTTATGTTTTACATTTAAAATAATGCGTGTTTTTGTACATCTGGCAGTAGTTCATGTGCATAACTAAGACACAAACAATAGATTGCACGATTTATGGCCTGGCATATTTCGCTGCATCTCGTCAGGTACATACTACAGATATAACACAGCATAAAGTAAAGTAATTATATACATAATTCAAGCTGACATATGCAGCGCACATTTTCACATAGTAATTTCAATTGTCTGCCACGTTAAACTGACTACCATGTATTTCTGTTTGCACAAAATTGGTTTCCCTAAATTAATGGCGATTGCTTCTGCCATCTTTACCATGTGACCATGTGTGTGTTAAACAACACACGAAATGCATTGTCTTAATCAATCACGTGGCTGGCTTCCAAAATGTGCCGCCCAATCGGTGACGTTAGAGGTTTGTGGTGTGTCGGCTTGATCAGGTTCCCATCGTCATTTTGTATTAATCAGTCTGTCAAGTTGGGTATGTGTTCTACAACCCTGTTGTTTAACTTTTTTCAACCGTTGTAGTTAGACTGCATCTCCCTGGTCAAGGGGTTTACGACATTGTTCGTAATCCCGTATATCCACGGGGGGTGGGGACATCAGATGCGAGAATCGGCAGCGGTTCGCGGCGCGCTGGTAACTTACTGAGTGTATGTTAAACGGTCGTTCAGATAGCAATGACAAACTACATAACGTAAAGCTTGCCTAGTAATTCAACATAAGCTGCAAAATGCTGGCGTTGACTGAAAGGTCATGCAGGGGATATGCAACATTAAAAAAAAGTTAGACTGGCATCTGCACGTAAATTGATAAGTACAATTGGATTTGGCGCACAGAGGGACAGATTATTTCACTTTTGGGGTGGGAAAGGTGTGGTTCTATATCTCATAACTGGAGTTGCAACACAGACTGTTCTGCTGCATGTTGGACAGCCGATAATGTAGACGTTGCATTACGTCATCCCCTCGAAAATTTAGCTGGATAAATGCCTTGAGTTTAGGGACGAATTTTTTGTCGGCTTCTAGTTTGGGCTGTTGGTAATGTTGTACATCTGACAGTATTGTGTGTTGTTGTACAGCAGACGCCGGTCTCCCTGGTCGAGAGGTTTAGCAGCTTTCTCCGTAACCCCGAATATTCTCGTGGTTGACGTAAGCGCACGAGAATTGGAAGCGGTTCGAGTCGCGCTAGTGACTTATGAGAGTATGGAACCGGTCGCTCAGAAAGCAATGGCAAACTACTGAGCGTAATCTTGCCAAGAAATCAACAGTCAGCTGTAGGATGCTGGTGTTAACAGCGATGTCCTGTAAAGGATATGCAAAACATGTTTTTTGTACATCTGACAGTGGTGTGTGTTGTTGTACGTCTGACAGTATTGTATCTTCCTGTTCATATGGCAGTATTGTGTGTTATTGTATATCTGACAATATTGTATCTTGTAAACCTAACTGGCAGCATCTGGCAGTATTGTGCGTTGTTGTACACCTGGCAGTATTGTGTGTTGTTATACACCTGGCAGTATTGTGTGTTGTTGTACATCTGACAGTATTGTGTGTTGTTATACACCTGGCAGTATTGTGTGTTGTTGTACATCTGACAGTATTGGCTGTTGTTGCACATCAGACTGTAGTGTCTCGTGTTGTACATCTGACAGTATTCTGTGTTGTTGTACATCTGGCAGTATTATGTGTTGTTGTACATCTGGCAGTATTGTATGTTGCTGTACATCTGACAATATTGAATGTTGCTGCACATCTGACAGTATTATGTGTTGTTGTACATCTGGCAGTATTATGTGTTGTTGTATTTCTGGCAGTATTGTGTGTTGTTGTACATCTGACAGTATTGTGTGTTCTTGTACATCTGACAGTATTGTGTGTTGATGTACATCTGGCAGTTTTGTGTGTTGTTGTACATCTGGTAGTATTGCGTGTTGTTGTACATCTATCAGTATTATGCGTTGTTGTACATCTGGCAGTATTGTATGTTGTTGTACATCTGACAGTATTGAATGTTGCTGCACATCTGACAGTATTCTGTGTTGTTGTACATCTGGCAGTATTATGTGTTGTTGTACATCTGGCAGTTTTGTATGTTGTTGTACATCTGGCAGTATTGTGTGTTGTTGTACATCCGACAGTATTGTGTGTTGTTGTACATCTGGCAGTATTGTGTGTTGTACATCTGGCGGTATTGTGTGTTGTTGTATATCTGACAGTATTGTATGTTGTTGTTGTTGTTATTGGCACCTTGCAGTCTTGACAGACGAAAGTATGTGAGTTGGAATGTGGCCAATATTCCATCACAATGCCTGGGCAGAGCTTCAGAGAAACATGCGGTGCCCAAACGACATGTCCTCTCTCTCGGCCTGACCTTGTGTTTTCCAGAGGAATGGGTAACCAATACGTCTGGCACAAGGTAGGCTGCAGACGCTGGCGGCGCAGCGTCGAATCCTCCGAGACCTTGCCACCACTAGCAGGTGGCGGGTTATGGCCAGACCCTGACACCCAAGGGGCCCGGCTTAGAGGCGTTCAGCCACGTCCCACAGGTGAGGGCCTCGTACGAGCCCGGACCATAAGGGCGCGCACATCTGTCGGTCACAAGTGTCCGGACCTGTGTAAAGCGTGCACTATCGTCAGACTCTCCACCTGACTTTAAGCGGACCCCTCGACCAGCGGGAATAGGCACGCCAGAGCTACCGCAGGAGATATTGCCTGTCTATTGCAAGCAAATCCCCCATCCTTCCACTGTGCGGATCTCGCGACCGGCGAGAATAGGCCCGCCGGAGATTATGCTCGTCTGCTGCGAACAAATCTCTACCGAGAGACTGAATAAGTAAAGAAACGATAAAATTATCGTATGTGTTGTACATCTGGCAGTATTGTATGTTGTTGTACATCTGACAGTATTGTATGTTGTTGCACATCGGACTGTAGTGTCTCGTGTTGTACATCTGATATTGTTGTATCTTGTTTCCCAGATACCGGTGATACAGATACAGATGAGTCTAGCAGCTTTCTCGTCGTAATCTTGGTTGGTGTGGGCGTTCTTCTCATCGTGGTGGTCGTGGTGGTTGTCTGTGTGAAACGACAAAAGTCTAAACAGTGACAGGAAAGACAGCCGCAAGTGCTAAACATTGAGATAAAGTGGCCAAAAAATAATCAGTCATGTGATTTAGACAGAGAAATCCTTAATACAATAGGATACATCGTTTTGGAGAATAATAACAGCAACATTTACAACCACAAGCAAGAATCGTCAATAATGTGATCCAGTGTTACAAATGTACCAACACATAAAAATGGTTGAATGCTTCACAGTGACAGTTTACATGAAACTGCAAAGAAATGTAGGTAGTCAAGAAAATCAAAATAGTCGAATTTGTATGGGTGGCCTGAGTGTTAAAATAAGATGGGATAACAAAGGCTATCAACTAGAAACACTGGCATGGGGTGATGCATGAACATCTATAGTTATTAGCTAATGTCTGCCAGCGAATCGGTCCATAATTGGCAGGAGTAGGTTTTCACATAAAGTTGCACAAAAAGTAGCCCTGGTCTCAACGAGGTCACAGTGTAACATTTGGATTGACAATATTTGTAACAACAAGAATTTTACATTCATCTATTCTTCAATATTTCCCACTGCTCATCCACATCTTGAAATAGGATCTCTAAGTCCGACTATATATCGAATGTGTTCTTTACTTCTATGCTAAAATTATCTTGTATTTCTTTGTCAGTTTTAAATTTGCAAAAATCATATTTATGGTTTCCTAGTGTATACTTGACTTTCTTTAACTTTACCCTCAATGTGCCTGTAATTAATCTGTGATCACTGTAACAGTCTGCATTGGGGACTGTTTTTACGACTTTTAACACATTTCAAAACCTTCTGCTAATCAGGATGTAATCTATGTGGTTTTTAATCCTGCTGTCTAGATTACTCCATGTCCATAATCTTCTAGGATGCTGTTTAAACCAGGTGTTTCCTACAACCATTTCTTGTTCTTTTGCCAATTCTACAAGACTGTATCCTCTTTCGTTTCGCTCTCCAAAACCATGTTTGCCTTCACTGCATCCATCGCCTTGATATCCTACTTTTTCGTTGAAATCACCCATTATAATATTTGTTTCTGATTGTTTTTGTTTTTTTTATTACAGCTCTTCAAATCAGACACTGTGATCAGACTCTCATTATAACATCCTTCTATACTTTAGTCATTGCATTCACTTGTTTGAGCATGTACTTGAATGACATTTATTTTAAAAGGTCTTCCATTTAATTTTAACAAAGGATGACGCTAGAAATCCTTAAAAAGATTCAAGAAAGGAGAAGCAAGAAAGAAAGACTTAATTAATAGCAAACTCGGAGATACGAACGCCAGTGCTCAGACAAAATTCGTAAAGGCTGAAAAAAGAATTTAAAAGTGAAAACAGCGATACAACAATAATATAATACATGACCTAGTAAGTGAGGCAGAAGAAGAACAGTGTCAGGAACCCTTGTTCATCGTTACAGATCAACAAGGAAAACAGGAGGAAACTATAATACACCATTTAGTCAAATAAAACAAAATATATTAGACATTGGAAAGTTCATACTGGCATTAAAGAAAACCTTGCTGGACACCTGGTCAGTCCCAGAAAACCCTCAAATATCTAGCCTGCATACATGAAGCTGGATACCACCTGTTAGAAACCATATGAAAGAAGAGATCAATAAAGCTATCACACTTCTGAATAATGGGAAAGCTCCTGGTCCAGATGGCATCCCGACAAGATCTGTTACAGTTAATGTAAACACATCACTTGCATTACTGCACAGATTATTTAGCAGAATGTAGGAAACTGTAAAAATACCAGCATATATGATGAATCTGGCAATGAATGGCGACCTTCAGGAGTGTGCATATTATAGAGAATTAGTGATACTATCAGTTTCTGGGAAAACATTACGCATGATCATTCTAAATAGATAAGAGTTGACAAGCAACTAAGGGATCACATGCAGGTTTTCGACCAAATAGATCCTGCACCGAAAAAATATTTAAATTGTTCGCAGCCGGTCTCCCTGGCCTAAATTGTAACGTCCTTCTCCGTAATCCCGTATATGCTCGTGAGTAACGTAACCTGCGCGAGAATCGGTAGCGAGAATCGTTGGTAACATACGGGGTATATGAGTCGCCGCTCAGAAAGCAATGGCAAACTACGGAGCATAATATTGCCTAGTACATAAACAGCAGCTGAAAAACGCTGATGTTGATTGCAACGTCCTGTAAGGGATATACAACAACAACAACAACAACAACAACAACAACGACAACAACAACAACAACAACAACACAACAACAACAACAACAAAATAATAGAGAAAAGCATCCAACATGACTCAGCACTTTACAATGGATGTATGGAATGAGAAAAGGCACGTGCTATCAATGATATGGTATCTTTCTGGAAAGTGACGAGGCATAACGGAAACCCACATACAATCATCAATTTAAAGTCATGTTAGAGACATGAGATGCATGGTTCTCCATGAGTGTAAAATAACAGAAGCATGCGAATTACAAAATGAATAAGATAGGGAAGTATTTCTCACTGACTATATAATTGATTATGAACACAACTGGCAAGGCAAGGAAAGACATTCAGTAGATTTCTGTTAAAAGGCGGCTAGATGATCTGGTCTTTTCTGTCGGCATTGTCCTTTTGCCCCACACAAGAAATCAGATGCAAGATAAATTAACAGCACGGGATGGAAGGTCATAACATTTGTGTTTTCAAATTCATGTAGGAAGGGTATAAGATTGAGAGAATAAATCAAGCAAATGATAATCTGATGTTCCATTGTGAAACCTCACTTCCAGATACGGATTCATCTCCTTATTTACGTAGCATTGCAAACAAAATGGGGAACTGATACATGTATAAAACATAGTGCACAACCAAAACCAAGTATAACACCAGGAACATGTTGGAAGCAACAACAAAAATTCAGTCTTAATAATTACATAATAAAAGAAATTATAATATATAATTCTAACGTTAAATGAGCAATGCTAAAAACATTTAATATAATTCTCTTACTACATTATCCAATGTTCTTAACTCAGCTTGTGTCCTAACATGTCATGTTCCTATTTTAAAGTTAGTTATTTTCTTCTTCTTCTTCTTCTTCTTCTTCTTCTTCTTCTTCTTCTTCTTCTTCTTCTTCTTCTTCTTCTTCTTCTTCTTCTTCTTCTTCTTCTTCTTCTTCTTCTTCTTCTTCTTCTTCTTCTTCTTCTTCATTCTCTTCTTCTTCTTCTTTCGTTCGCTTGAAATATGTTTATAACAGCAATTTTGTCTCTTGTCTGAATCTAACAGTCTTTTTTAGGTCACTCAACGGTCCATAGAGTTTATCTTCAACTGTTGTCTCTCTAGGCCAGAAGGTTCGCCTGGATATGTTGTAGTTTGAGAAGTCCTGGAGTATGTGCTCTACTGTCTGCGACGCCAAACCACATATGCACATGGATGAGTCACCAATCTTGAATTGTGTATACATGCGATTGCGTAATCTATTGTGTCCTGTTCGGAGGCGCAGAATAATGACCTGTTCTGGTCTGTCCATAACGTGGTAGTCGTCTTGAGTAGGGTTGTGTGGCTTTCTGACTGATTTGATCATTCTTTTCTTTTGGTGGAATGTAATGGGCACATCAGGCTGTTCTCTTTTGCTCCTTCCTTAGCCAATCGATCAGCTCTGTCGTTTCCGGGTACTCCACAGTGGGATGGTATCCATTGTATGGTGACCTTATGCTGACTGCTAAGTTCAAAAAGTAGTGTCCTTAGAACAGGCAATTTCCCAGACAGGATTACCTCTATTACTGATTTTGCATCTGTCAATATCACCACAGGTTGTCTACCATGGCTGGTATTTTGTAATTTCTCTATTGCTATTATTTTAGTATTGATTTTGGTATTGATTTTAGTATTGCCATCAGTAGCGTGATGGCGGTCTGGTGTCACTTGTGACTGGTTACATCCTTATCCATCGTTACTGTCATAAGACATTCAGTAACGTGGTTTTCTGACTCTAATATTAAATACATTATTTCGTGGGAAGATAATGTGGTGGTTTCCTCTTGTCTTCCACATCCATATGGGAGTATGTTACATCTGCATTTGGCAGCCAATTCCGACTGTCAGGACAAATGAGTGCCCTACCCTGTTCAGCTGCAGAGTTTTCCACTTATCCCCGTGGATACTCGGTCCCCGGAGCTGTGTTTGACACATCGTGGTGTGTTTCCCTTCCGCTACCACTTGGTGGTGCAACTGGGATTTCCAATTCCTAGAGTCGTGGGGTCATGAAGGCATTTCTAACAACCCCCAATACTCCAGCAGAGTAGGTCAATCAAAATCTGCATTTCAGAAAATGAAAATTATTGTATGTAATAAGTCTCCATCTGTGAACGTCAGAAAAAAGTGCCGAAGTGTTATATAGTATATGCGTTGCTGTATGGTAGGGAATCATGGAACGACAAAGAGCTAACTAGGAAAAACTTGGAAGACACGGAGATGTGGTTTTTGAGGCGAACACATTGGACTGTTATGGTAACTAACAACGACTGTCTGAAAGACGTTAATAAAAGTAGAACATTATATACATATATAAAATGATGTAATACGAAGAGAGGCATAGGACAACGTCTTGATGACTGGAAGGAACAGGGGCAGAGGCAGACCAAGATAAATGATTGTGGGTGGATTGGGGTGATGGTGTTGAGGAATGCCAACAGCAGAACTGTTCAAGACAATCACGACCCGAGAGCTGATGAGAGACATGCACACCTAGGCCAGCTGGCAGCGCGCATGATGATTCCACACTGAGCTTCTTTACTACATCTTCTATCAGCTTTCATTAAAATGTGTAACATTGTAACGCGGCTCAAGATAAATTGTTTATTACCCTACATAAATGTATACACGGAGTGACTTGTTTGAGACTAGCTTCTTTCACTTAGATGTTGCTTTTATGTTGCATTTAGAAAGGCATTTTGTTCTTTGTTATTAGTATTAAGACGTTTTTGTTGTTGTTATTGAAGCTAAGACATTTGTCTTAACGTTCCGATGCAATTATAGTCATCGTTTGTTGCAGTTGTGTTTAATATTCAGCGATCAAAACCATGTCATCAACATAACACAGGTTATTTACATTATGTCAATCAACAGATGTCTATTTCTGGCAAATAGTTTATTAATCTCATGATCATTTCACTGTAATAATTTAAATGAGGCGGTATCGGTACGCAGTCCTGTATAACAGCTTGTTTGATATACTGAAAAGTTCCCATTTCGTTGACTATTCTTGTGGCTGCATGTTGTGCTCATGTATGTTTTTAATCCTTCAGATTTGCACCATCAGTGTTTACATTTTCTAACAGACTACTTGGTTTCTCAATTTTTCACCTGTAAAATATTTAAGTGTAGTCAACAAAGAAAAATATGGATCACTGTTAATTGTAATTGCTATTGCTGTTAATGGTAGCAAGATGTATATGTTTGCGTCTTTGCCTTCTACAATCCACACTGCTCAACCCCTTTTTCTGATTTAAGTTAATTTCTTATTCTTCAGATTATAATTATCATACGTATTTCAGACGCATCCCTTATTCAACTTTGCATTGGTTCCCAACTTGGCGGGTATGCGTTCAAAGGTTTGCAATCGTTTTCCTAGCGACCGCTACTCATGCCCCTCTGTGAGGGCCAACACAATTAAATCTTCTGCCACTGTGTTTTGAACGCACAAAGAAAAATTGCCAATTGCGAAGAGCGTCCGTGACATCTTCGCCTATCCTATTTTTAACCTTTGCCCACATGGGCGCCTCTCCACCTATCCCCCTTCCCATATATCCGGCCCATACAATCCACTGATAGCCGTCGAACACGTGTCAGTCATCAGTCACTGCAAGCTAGGATACAGATTCAAATAAGTACCATTAATATTATTGTCATGTAGTGTGTTTCATGTAGTTTTGTGTCGGTTTTTGTTTGTTTGTTCTGTGCTGACCAAGGCTTGGGCCGCAACGTCCAATTCATTTCTTGTAATCGTGTTTTAGAAAGGTTCACAATCTAATTTTTTTTTTTTGGTGATTCAACATTCATTGCAGTATATTTCTTGTATATACCTATTCACAGTAAAGTGTTGGGAAAGGGGTAGGGTGGATTATTACTTATATGTATCTTTCTATGCAGGAGACGTGTCGAAGGTTGCCCCAGTACCTGTTTTGTTTCCAAAAATCATTTATTCAGTAGCATGTCATTTGCATAACATTTCTCCCATAACAACCTCTCGGTCATAAGCAAGATGCCCAGCGTCCGATACACATTTCTGGAGATCATCCACCACATCCTGCACCCGTCTTATCTTCGGCCTTCCTCTTCCTCTCTTCCCAGGCATATATCCATCCATTATTGTTCTCTCCAAACTTTCGTGACGTTTCAAGTGAACAAAATATTTCAATTTTTCTTTGATTTATCGTCTTTAAAAGCCAACCTTTTTTCAATATTCAGCTCTTGAAGTATGGATGAATTTGTTCCAAGATATTAATAGAACTCGTCTATACCAGTTATATTCAAAGCCATGTATTCGCTGTTCAGCTTGTTTAGTAAGTGTTCAGGTCTCACAGGCGTATGTTGCAATGAGAAAGATGCATGCTCTGAAACATCTAATTTTTGTAGTTCTATCTGTCCCACTCCACAATTTATTCAGTTGTTTAGTCTTTGAAGAGCAGGAGATATTCACCTTTTAATTTCTTTCTTTGTGTCACCATTGTTGGTAATCAATGCCCCGAGATTTTCCACCACCTCCAATTTTTCGTTATTAACATATATTTCTTTCTCCGTAGCAGTTTTATCTGTACGCATTATCTTTGTTTTTGCTATGTTAAAATATAAGTTATCATTTTCACTATTCAAATGGGTTGAGGCTATTTGGTTTTCTATACCATTATGTGTTGTTGATAGAATACTTTATCATCAGCATAACGAATCTCTGGTATGTCATGATCCCCGATATTTAGGGCATCATATAGCTCCCTGTTTATATCATCTCTTACGTTTCTCGTTATATTTTCGGCGTACAGGTTAAACAAATAGGGGGACAGCACACATCCCTGACGGACTCCTTGCTTGATGTCTAATCAATCTGATGTCTAATAGCCTCAACCCCACTGCATAGTGAAAATCACAACCTGTATCTTAACATTGCAAAAACAAAGATAATGCAAACAGGTACAACCACTATGGAGAAAGAAATATATGTTAATGAGGATAAATTGGAGGTGGTGGAAAATTTTGAATACCTTGGGTCATTTATTACCAACAACGGTGACACAATGAAAGAAATTAAACGACGACTATCAATTGCTCTTCAAAGACTAAAACAATTGAATAAATTATGGAATGGGACATACATAACTACAATAGTTAGATTTTTAAGAGCATGCATCTTTCCCATTGCAACATACGCTTGTGAGACCTGGACACTTACTAAACAAGCTGAGCAGCGCATAAATGCCTTTGAATATAAATGTTATAGACGAGTTCTAAGAATATCTTGGATACATAAAAGAACAAATGCAACCATACTTCAAGAGCTGAATATTGAAGAAGGTTGGCTATTAAAGACGATAAAACAAAGAAAAGTGAAATATTTTGGTCACTTAAAACGTCACGAAAGTTTGGAGAGAACAATAATGGAAGGGTATATGCTTGGGAAGAGAGGAAGAAGAAGGCCAAAGAGAATATGGGTGCATGATGTGGCGGATGATATCCAGATGGGTGTATCGAACGCGGAACATCTTGCTTATGATCGAGAAGTTTTCCGTAGGTTATTAAAGGTTATTATGGGAGCGAGGTTCTGCAAAGGACATGCTACTGAATGAATGAATGAATGAGTTTGACATTGCTTTCTGAACGACCGGCACGTATAGCTGTCACCCACGGCCATGCTTCGAATACGGTAAGCGGAATTACGAATTGCGTCCGTATAGCTTACGCCACGGAGCGAGCATATGAAGAACATCAGGAACAATTAAGACTAACTGTTCTTTGGTAGAAAATAAAATGTCGGGAATAAAATGTATAGTTTAGGTTGAGGAAAGAAAACGATTAGTATACAATGAACGCTTACAATGGAACATGGCTGATAATTGATGTTTGGTTTATGCTTTCTCTTCACTCCAAATTGTCAGCCCGGTGCTTGGTATAAGAGCAGGAAGCTGCAGAGAATATAATTGATGTTCTACATAACAGATGGGGCAGTGCACACAATATTTGATAGAAAGAAGGAAGGACAGAAATTGATAACTAATTACTTGACCCCTCATTTTACACTATTTGGTCGACCTTAATGTATAATATGAGAATATGACAATATACATAATGGAAGAGAACACTATTTAAAAAAGGGCCCACTGCCAATGCCCGGTGTTTCAATAGTTGTAACATTGATGATGTATACATTAAAAACAAAAACAAACAATCGTTCGTTGTTTGTCCATCAAGAATGATGTTGACCATTCATATCATCCAGAGGGGTTGAAAGTATGGAGCCGTGAGTTCTAAGATGGCTGATAAGGACTATTTTGGCTCGAAATGTTCTTTGACAATATGGGCAAAGAATGCTTGACATTCCAGGTGGAGGTTCTCCTGCAGTGGTTTTTCTGTCCAGCCTTTTCTTCACAGCTCTTGCAGTCCTGGTTGCTTCACAAGTGACTGCAACCTCATGTAATGATGTACGCCATAAATTATGGTCTTTAGCAGCAGTCTCCCAGGTGTCAGGATGAATTCCAATAGCTTTAAGTAAGACTTTCAGAGTGTCTTTAAAACGTTTCCTCTGGCCGCCTTGGGAGCGTTTACCGCAACGCAGCTCGCCGTAAAAAAATTGTTTAAGGAGCCTGTGATCTGGCAAACGAGTTAAGTGACCAGCCCAGCGAATCTGATTTTTCATTAGTAGAGTGTGGATACTGGGCATGGATGCTCTTTCTAGAACTTCAGTGTCTGGGATCTTGTCTTGCCATTTAATCTTCAATAGCTTTCTAAGGAGGACTGTGTGGAAGAGGTTTAATTTCCTTGCATGTCGCTGATAAACAATCCATGTTTCACAAGCATATAGCAGTGTGGAGAATACAACTGCTTTATAGACTTTCAGCTTTTTTTGCAGGCTTATTCCATTTCTGTCCCATACATTCTTGTACATTCTGCCAAATGCCGCACTGGCCTTGGAAATGCTTGCTTTCACTTCGTCATCAGTTGTGGCAGCTTGCGACACAAGGCTGCCAAGAAAGGTGAATTTGTCCACAACACTTAGTCTATGACCGTTCACCTTGATATTCGGCACGGTGTGATTATTTCCTGGATCTGGCTGGTACATAACTACAATCTTCTCCAAGTTGGTATTGAGCCCAAAGTTGGCACAGGCATATGAGAAAGCTGAAACATTGTGTTGCATGTCTGCTACTGAGTTGGCATATAAAAATAATGTAATATAAGTTGACATTAAAAACAAAAACCAAAAATCACTGGGGACATGGCAGATCCCCGTTGCAGCTCAGGTGCAATAGTACAGTTCTTGCTAGATTCTTAAAAAAGACTGATCTGCAGGATAGTGCTATTATAGAAACTATAAAAATATGCGAAGAGAGCGTCATATAAATAAGTGAAAAGTACACTCTGTGTGTGTGTGTGTGTGTGTGTATGTGTGTGTGTGCGTGCGTGTGTATGTGTGTGTGTGTGCGTAGAGAGAGAGAGAGAGAGAGAGAGAGAGAGAGAGAGAGAGAGAGAGATAGAGAGATACTGACTGTGGGATGTTTGAAAATATTCCCGTTCCAAGTTTTGTATTCACCCTCTAAGGAGTTCATGCAACATAAAATGTAAATTCAGTACTTGGAACGGCAATATTTTCAAAAACCCCACAGTCATTAAAAATGCACGCTATATATATTCATTTCATTGGCACCTTGCCATCTTGACAGACGATAGTTTGTATACTGTGCTTCAAAAAGGGTTAATAACTACAACCAATGGCGGTACCGAATATGACTGATCAGAACAATTCGCAATGTAAATAATACTTGTGTTCATTTTCACCATCACGGACCATCGTACGTCTAACGCGCTCAATGTGTGACTTATCTGGAATCATTGTCTCCTTTTTCATTATTCAATATCTGAAATTTGCCGTCCGTGCAACAGGTTCGGCTCCCAATGTGCATTATCAATGTCTGTATCAATCATGTCCCGCTTACACACATCTTTGTTTCGTAATAGAGGCTGGCCCTGAGATCCCTTACCCATCTGTAATTCACCAAAGAGATGTACTTTGGTATTCTGTCATCATCCATCCCCATAACGTGTCATATGCATCTAATTTAAGTCTACTAAAATGAGCATGGAACACACCGTCACACAACCTTATCTTTCCAATACTTCAGTATTTGTGAATTTGTCTTGCCACTTAATACCACATATTCTTCGCAGACACCGCACATGAAAGCTGTTTAAAAGTCTGTTTTGGTGTGAGTAAGTTGATCTGCCATCACTGCCATAAAGAAGAGTACTAAGAACACAGGTTTGGACAAAAAGGACTTTTTTTTCGGCAGTAAGCTTCCTGTTCTTCCAGACTCTTTTTGTTAAAATATTCATTGTCTTTGCTGCCTTTCCAAACATGATGTTAATTTCTTAATCTAGGGATAATTTGATATTTACCTCTTATCCTAAATTTGTAAAAGTGTCTACTATTTCCAGTTCGATGCCGTCAATAAAGATTGAAAGTAACCTATGTGCACACTTGACATAATCAGTGTCTTCTGTTTTGCTAATTTTTGTAAACCAAATTCAGAACAAGATTTGGAGAATGCAGAAAGTAGACGTTGTAATTCTTCCTCGTAATTGTAGCATCATCTGCAAACAGCAACTCTCTGATCAGTACCCTCCTTATTGTGTCTTGGCCTTCAATCTCTGAGCATTGTAGAGGCTGCAATCTGAGCGTGGGTGAATGTATATACCACAATTTTTATCAAGAAAGGCATATTTCAGTGGTGCTTGTTCTCGAGTGCTGGAGGTCCCGGGTTCAAGACCCGGTGATGACCGGGATTTTGTCTCGTGAACTTCTAGTAATAAAATTGCCCCTAGTCTCTGGGTAGTGAGATCGGACGTCCGTGTGTATTGTTGCGCGCGTAAAAAATCCCTTGGCAGTTGGACATCGAAAAACAGTAGCCTAACGGCGCTGCCCGGGCAAAATTTCTAGTTAACAATCTACCCAAAGTATTTCAGGATCCTTGCCGGTGCTACGGAGTTCGTGCATTGAGCTGAGTTTCTCCAGACTCAGGTTTGAGTTAGGAGGAGAACGGTGCACTTATGGGTTGCACCCGTGTGCCGTGATGTTGATCCATCGAGTAAACTAACCTAAACGTTATTACACCTTTCACGCCTGTGTGGAACGATTCCACAGTGGACAGAAGCATTAGTTGGCAGCCAATCTTCTTTAGTGCATTGAACATACCCTCACGTCTGATCAAATCACATGCCTTTATGAGATCGATAAAGGCAATAAACAGTGGTTGATTCTGTTCAATTGAGAATATCATATCAGTGGTAATCCGGTTCCATTGTGATTCGGTGTAGGCTTGATCTCCCAGGACTTGAAGTCTGCGCAGAACAATTCTAGCAAATACTTTACCAACAATACACAGAAGGGAGATACCCCTAGAGTTGTTACAGTCTCTTCGATCTACTGTGTTCTTGTACAGTGATGTAATGCTTGATTCTTTGAAATCCTGTGGGACTTGTCCTTCTCGCCAGCATAGCTCTGTTAGCTGTTGGATCTGTAGTGTGAGTGTGTCTTGCCCACTCCTGATACCCTCTATTGGAATGTCATCCTTACCTGGAGCCTTGGTAGATGCAAGTTCTTTAAGAGCACACTTAACTTCTATTATGATGAGAAGTGTGTCCAGGTGATCAAGAGTTAGTAGTGTTATGATGCTTAAATCATTGAAACCTGTGGGACATGTCCATCTTGCTTGTGATGGAGCAGTTTTCCGGATGATTGTTATGGCAGCGAGGTTTTGCGAAGAACATGCTACTGAATGAATGAATGAATGAATGAATGAATGAATGAATGAATGAATGAATGACTGTCTTGCGTTATCGTTTAAGAATGGTATGAGCATCAGTGTTTAATAATTACAAGCAGCAAAACATGAGAGGGTGTTAAAGATGGTTCTGAAAATGACCGGTTGCATGATTTCCATACGCATCAGCATCGGCATCATTATGTGACATACTGATAAGGGCGGGCGGTCATGTTTCGCCGTCTCACATTATCACCAGAGCGCATACAGAACGAAGCTATGCGGGTCATTCTGAGATGCACCAGAGACACCCCAGTGGTGTGTATGCGGTACATCCTTGGTTTGCCGACTGTTGCTGTAGGCTCAAGGTGATGCAGGCAAAGGCATACCTCAGAGTAGCTGCTGACACAGATCTCCCGTTGTATGAGGCGCTGGACGCAGTTAAGGGCCGGCGACTGATAAGAGGGACATTATGGATGGCTCAGGCGGAGGATACGATCAGACAGGTGTGCCCCTTGGAGAACATTAGGCGAGGAGAGGAGTGGGTCAGAGTGCCAGCGGAGCAGTCAGATTTGTGCAGAGTTATAATCACATTGAGCCGGGAGTGCAAGGAGTGGCCAGCAGGGGCCACGGAAGTGGAAATCCTGTAACTAATTCAGGATAATGCTCGCCCGGATGATGTGATTATCTACACAGATGGTTCGGTGTTGAGAGGTAGCAGAAGTGCCTGGGGTTTCTTGGCAAAGGCGAATGGTCGACGTTTGATGCAGGAGAGCCTGGCATATGATACTACAACATCTAGCTTAAGAATGGAGGTGGAGGCAGTCAGTTCAGCTTTCCGCGGGATGGAGAATACGACACACACACACACATCGTGATTGTAACTGACTCAGAAAGCATGCTAAGTAGGGTGAGGATTGGCAAGCTTCGAGCCGAGTGGCTTGCTTCGCTTCGGAGGTCACGGGTGGCAAGCATCGTCGGGATATTTTCTCCGGGGCATGCTGGTGTATTGGGGAATGAACAGGCAGACAGATTGGCTGGCTCGGCAGAACTTGGTGGAGTATTGATGCATGACAAGGCAGACATGGTTGCGGCCTTGTGGGAGCACGTGTACACCTCGGAGGAGCAGAAGGATCACCATGGTCTGGCAAGAATGCGACAGCGAGGGGTGACGAGGGGATCTGGCCGACGCTCGACGCTTAGAGGAAAGGCGAGACGCACATATAATCAAATTGCTACTGGTACTATTTGGGTTGGAACTCTTCGCTGGCTTCTGAGGATGGGGACCGGGTGCTTATGGGAATGCCCCGAATGATGTGATATCGGTTCCTAAATCAATCAATCAATCAATTAATCAATCAATCACCAGAGTCGTGAATCAGCTATGTGTTTTTGTGCATACGCACTAACAACTAGAATGGGGGAATTCCCTACTGAACCTTAGAGCACTAAGAAGATGGGACTCTGAGAGCAGACACTTCCTCCATGGAGATACAGGCAACAGTGTGTTCATCAAAGCCGTGGTTCGTTGCAACGTTGCCTGTGTTCGGTTATTTAATTTAATGTGTTGTTGATCTACACGTAAGTTGATCAAAATTTGGCACAGATATGTATTTTCATTTACATAAAAGGTTAAGGACATACTTGTGTTATGTAACGAATTGCCATCAAATTCATCTTCCACATTACCACCAGCCATCAATTTCTCTTCTAACTTCTATGTACTGATTCATTCGGGTGTGAGTTGGCAGACACGGAGATGATAGAGGCAGAAAAAAGCAATGGCTGGACCAGAGTATACCAAAGATATACAAGATGGTAATGATCCTCATTAATCGCTAATAACCAACCACCGCCGGTCTCTCTGGCTGAGGGGTTACACCACTTTCTCCGTAATCCCGTTTATCTACGCAGGGTCTCGCAACGAGGCGAGAACTGGAAGCGGTTCGACCCACGCTCGTGACTTGCGGGATAATGAGCCGGCCGCTCAGAAAGCAATGGCAAACTACTGAGCGTAATTTTGCCAAGAAATCAACATACAGCTGAAAGATGCTGATGTTGACAGCGATGTCTTGTAAAGGATATGCAAAACATTTGAAAACATTAACTAACCACCATGATACTGAAGGATCTCCAGTAGTTTATAAACCTGAAGCTAAGTTGCATATACGGTACTTTTGCTTTCTTTCTCCCCAAACAAAAGGGAATCCCAGGGTATGACGTCACATCCAGGGGTTCCCTGTGTTGCACCGAACATTCAGGGGGTTTCCGTGTGTTGCGCCGTAGCTCGGTGCGCAATTCTATGCGGCGGCGGTGTGGTGCGCTATTCTTTCACTTTCCGGTTAGGGTTAGGGTTAGGGGGTAGGGTTAGGATTATTAGGATTAGGGTTAGGGTTAGGGTTAGTGTGTGTACCCTACCCCTAACCCTAATCCTAACCCTACCCCCTAACCCTAACTATAACCCTAACCGGAAAGTGATTGCAGGACCGATGCAAATGAGGATCGAAGGGAGACAGAAACGGTTGTCACAGCCCCAAAGAAACAACACTGTGGTGTGGGGCAATTGAAACGCACTGACACGCACTCCACCCGAACACAGAGGAGATCACCGTCGGCGCTAAATATAGCTGGTGACTCTAAATATAGCTGGCAAAGTTTGTTTGGGGTGAAAGAAAGCAAAAGTACCGCATATACTACCAGCCAATGTGCTGAATATATCTACCCTCGTTTTAAATATAGTCCTTCTCTCCCTGAGCGTGCAATTGTTGATATGTTAGATGTTTCACCTCGCCGTGTCGAGGATGTAGTGGGTATTGTTCTTGTTTATATATGTAACCAATAGCATTGGACTGGGAAGTCAACATGAAGCAAATGTAGGATACCCGTTGTCAATGCCGTGTGTACATTATCCCGGACATGTACTAGAGACAGTAATTAAGTAATAGGAAATGTATTATAAAGTACATAGAAGAATATGGACAATGGAAATTCTTATTTTAGGACACACACTAGATTTTGAGCAATATCCCATATAGGAGTTGTCAGTATCGAGCAGTTTGTGCATGCGCAATGCAATGGCGATTACAAGCAAGCTATCGACTTGCACATTGGAAGGAGAACGAGGCGTTATTCGTGGTTTGTGGTCAGATGGTGTATTACCTTGTGAAATTTACTTAGGAATAATTGTTCTGTATGATGACAGTTGTTTGAGTCAGGGAGAGTGTATGAATAGGTAAAACACATTTTAAAATGGAAGGTAAAACGTCATTGATGAACCACAAAGTGTCATGATGACCATCATTTAGGATATCAAGGGCCATGCATTGGAATATTTCCAGGAAAGTGGTACAACTTTGACTTTGACTAGGGATCGATACAGTGGCATGCTAGATGACACACTTACACGCAGGATACGATCAAAGCACCGGGGTCTTTTCTCAACAGCTGTATTGTTGCACCGGTCTCCCTGGTATAGGCATTTCACGACTTTCTCAGTAATCTCGTATACTCTCGCACACGCACACACACACACACACACTCATCACATTTCTTGGTTGCGCTGATATTAACAAGTTATTTGAAAAGCGCATGATATTTAATTACCTCTTTTCGTAATTTGTATAAGATCCCTTTGCGCGACTGGCCGACAATGCACTCCGTATGGCCGGATCTAAATTATGTGTTCAGTTTGTGTCATCTGAGGCTGGCGATTCTTGTTCGCGACAAGATTGTGAAGTCGGCAGTGGAAATGTCCCTACGGACAACGACCTTATTGTGATGTTGGAGGTAGACATCTCCCTACGGTCAACAAAATCACTGTGATGTTGTAGGTGGACATGTCCCTACGGACAACAACATCATTGAGATACCGGAGGTGGATATGTCCCTTTGAACAACGACAACATTGTGAAGCGGGAGGTGGACATGTCCCTACGGACATCGACGACATGCAGCTACAAGCTACCACCGTTGAGAATAAACACCCGTATGTGCTGGTTAATGTGTATGTCTGCAATGGCAGAGTGAACTACCGGGGATGGCAATGTGTCAATGAAATTACTCTTCAGGAGATGAATGCCATCATCCGCAGTGATTTCAACGCTAAAGATAAATTAAAACTACGGACAAATCACGTCCAACAAAGCGAGGAGCTAGAAAACTTGATGCAATTTCCAACATATCCACTAAGGTACTCCTCCCGAGGTTCATGTACGGTCTGTCACTGTTAGTGAATGCCCTCTACCTTTCTCTCCCTTTCCTGCCTTTCCCCGTTCCTTTGTGCAATGATACTCTTTCCCTCTCTTAGCTGCCCATTGTTGGTGGGCCTGTATATTCTGAATTATTTACACATTTACACAATGCATTAATTCAGACATGCAGCTGAAACCAAACACTCAGATGGGATATGGACGCACAGACATGCAGCTGAAGCCAAACACACAGATGGGATATGGACGCCCAGACATGCAGCTGAAACCAAACACTCAGATGGGATATGAACGCCCAGACATGCAGCTGAAACCAAACACTCAGATGGGATATGGACGACCAGACATGCAGCTGAAACCAAACACTCAGATGGGATATGAACCCCCAGACATGCAGCTGAAACCAAACACTCAGATGGGATATGGACGCCCAGACATGATGCTGAAATCAAACACTCAGATGGGATATGGACGACCAGACATGCAGCTGAAACCAAACACTCAGATGGGATATGAACGCCCAGACATGCAGCTGAAGCCAAACACTCAGATGGGATATGGACGCCCAGACATGATGCTGAAACCAAACACTCAGATGGGATACGAGTGGCGTGCCAATAACACCACCATCGCTTCCTGTTCAGCTTGTAGTTCTGGTGACACAACCGCTAATAATACAGGCACACTAAATAGCAACATATTGACAAATCAAGAAAGTATTATTGATTTCGTTGCTATTATTATTATTATTATTATTATTATTATTATTATTATTATTATTATTATGCATTGCAGTCTTAATTATACATGGACATATGAACAAGTTACGCAGATGTCGTGATGAAACTCGAAGACATAACAAATGTTTTCTGTTTATCCTGTGTCTTGATATTCTTCTACGTCAGTTGTCAGCCAGGTAAGTCACGCGTGTTTAGAGTACCACTTACGGTATACCGTTATTGTTATAGGAAACTACACCAAGAGCAGGTACTCTCCATTTAACATCAGTTGAGAAGTTGATAGGTTCACTTCAAGCATACAACAGGACATGTTTATAAATCCGTTGGTTCCACATGATGTTGCGTGTCTCAACGTCCTTCTGGGTTGTGTGGTCTTTAAGTGTGAAAGGTCAGTATCCCAGGTGATTCACCAAACCACCAACTTCTTAGTGGAACATAAATGCATGGTAACGGTTCACAAACTGACCTCTACTTTAGAGAGACGCATACATAAACCTGACACCATTCCCTTTCATTAGAGAAGTTTAAAAAAAACAGAAACAATGGAAGTATTAACAGAGTCCACACACTTCTTTAACTTCATTCTCATCTCTCATCTCATCTCATCATGTTCCTCTTGTACCTTGCGGTGTCGAGGTGAAGTATAAACTTCGTGAGAGTGCCCGGTTATGGGCTTCGTATATCGACATTCCCATGGATTCTGTTATTCCCTCCGTCCAACGTTTACCTGGTCGGCCTCTTCCTCTGTTTCCATCTGGTCTGTACATCATTGCTTGTTGTGGCATGTTGTTGACTGGTAACCTAACTTCATTATGTAAATCAAATTATGAATTTTCAATATTGCCCTATTCTAAGGCATATGGGGGTCATACTCGTGGAGGTGTGAAGCATGTGGTTTTACAAATGTGTTTAGTCGGGGAAGACACCGACTTGAAGTCACACATTGGTAGTCCCTCAGAAACAGTTCAAGTGTCCTTATTATATGTATGTTGTGCGTATACCCAACAGTTTATTCTCGACAAATCATTTTATGATTTATTGCCTGGCATATTTTGCTGCATCACGTCAGGTACATACTGCAGAAATCACACAACGTAAAGTGAAATAATTAGATAAATCTTTCAATATGAAATATACACATGTTCGCACAATAATGTCGATTGTCTACCACGGTTATTTTTAACTGACTAACATGTCTTTCTGCTTGCACAAAGCCGGTGTATGTAGGTTGATCATTATAGTTTCTGCAAACTTTAACAAGCGACTACTTTGTACGTTGAACAACACACGGAAGGCATTGTCTCTCTCTCAGTCACATGACCGCTCTCGAGCACATGCCTCACAATCGATGAAGCGGGAATGTTCCGGTGTGTCGGCCTACCTAGGCTACCATCGTCTGTGTGAAGTATCTTGTCGACCCAGTTAGGAATGTGTTCCAAAACCCTGCTGTGTAACTGCCTCTCTGTTCGGTGGATGTAGGTGGCCTCGCACCTACATGTCGTTACAGGCTACAATGAACGTGACACATACACACTTCTCTCTATATATGGAACCCGAACACAACGAAGCTTTGCCGTTTCTAGATATCCTAATGAGACGTAGAGCAGATGGCACAATTCGAAGATAGGTATACCGCAAAGAAACATGGACTGGCCAATACATAAATTTTCAGAACTTCGCACCTGTCCAGTACAAACGGGGCTTATTACGGATCCCATTTGACCGGACTAGGAAGATATGCACCCAGGACACACCGACAGAGGAATTTGAAACTCTGAAGAAAGCATTAAATCTGAGTGAGTACTCCAGAGGATTTAAAAAGCGCCACTGCCAACAGCCCAAACCAAATCCAGAAGAAACTACAGTCCCTAAACTCAAGGTATTCATCCAGCTAATCTTCCGAGGGAATGACGTAATGCAACGTCTACAGGACCGGCTCATCACAGCAGTCGGCCGAAGATTCTGTGCTGCACCTCCAGCTATCAGGTACAGAACCACACCGATTCCAAACCCAGCAGTAGAGTGACCTGTAGCTGTGTACACCAAATCTAATTGTATTTACCAATTTACATGCAAGTGCGAGGCCACCTACATCGGAAGAACAGAGCGACGGTTACACTGCAAGGTTTTGGAACACATTCCTAACTGGGTCAACAAGATGCTATACACAAACGATGGTAGCCTAGGTAGGCCGACACACCGGAACAGTCCCGCTTCATCGATCGCGACGCATGTGCTCGAGAGCGGTCATATGATTGAGAGAGACAATGCCTTCCGTGTGTTATTAAACATACACAGTAGTCGCTTGTTAAAGTTTGAAGACGCTATAATGATCAACCTACATACACATGCTTTATGCAAGTAGAAGGACATGTTAGTCAGTTTAAAATTACCGTGGTAGACAATCGACATTACTGTGAAAAGATGTGTATATTTCAGCTTGAAGGAGTTATCTAGTTATTTTACTTTATGTTGTGTGAATTCTGCAGTATGTACCTGACGAGATGCAGCGAAATATGCCAGGCAAAAATCACCCAATATATTGTTTGTGTCTTCGTTATTCAAATTCACTACTGGAAAACATTGTTTTGAATATCATTTTATCTCCATGTATATTTGTTATCTTCATACCACGTTTATCTCCAGCCATAGTTGTTATCTTAATGTCACTTTTGTCTAAAGAGAAGAGAAGCATTGAATGTTGACCGGACAGATCGGCGGTTGAAAGGGCAGTTGGAGAGAACTATTGCTGGGTGGACACGGATGGTGGCATGGAGAGAGATGATGCTGGGTGGACACGGATGGTGGCATGGAGAGAAATGATGCTGAGTGGACACGGATGGTGGCATAGAGAGAGATGATGCTGAGTGGACACGGATGGTGGCATGGAGAGAGATGATGCTGGGTGGACACGGATGGTGGCATGGAGAGAGATGATGCTGGGTGGACACGGATGGTGGCATGGAGAGAGATGATGCTGGGTGGTTTAGGATGGTGGCATGGAGAGAGATGATGCTGGGTGGACACGGATGGTGGCATGGAGAGAGATGATGCTGGGTGGACACGGATGGTGGCATGGAGAGAGATGATGCTGGGTGGACACGGATGGTGGCATGGAGAGAGATGATGCTGGGTGGTCTAGGATTGTGTCATGGAGAGAGATGATGCTGGGTGGACACGGATGGTGGCATGGAGAGAGATGATGCTGGGTGGTCTAAGATTGTGTCATGAATAGAAATGATGCTTGATGGACTGGGATGGTGACATGGAGAGAAATGATGCTGTATAGCTGTGATAATGGCGTCGAAGAATATCATCATTGGAATTGACCCCAAAAGCAGGGACCAAGATCCATGGAGAAGCATTAGCTCCTTCACCAATTGACTGAGTGCACGATAAATATGAGCATATTTATCTCCAACTGTAACTGTCTACTTCATACCACGTTTATTATCTATCTAGAGCATGCATCCCCAGCTGTTTATTATCTATCTAGAGCTTTCATTGTCACCTGTTTAATAGCTATGTCAAGCAGATATCTCCAGCTGTTTAATATCTATCTAGAGCATCTATATTTAGCTGTTTATTACATTTCGACAGCAGGTATCTCCTGCTCTTTCTTTTTTTTAAATATATTTATGTTTTATTACTAAGGCTGTTTATTATATATGTATCTTTAGCTGTTTATTATTTATTTAGGACATGTATCTCCGGCTTTTTTGTAAGTATCTAGGGCATGAATCTGCAGTTTTTATCATCTATGTAGAGCATACATATCCAGCTGTGTATAATATATTTAGGAAATATATATCCATCTATTTTTAACTCTGTATTATCGATTTATGACATTTATTTTTCAACTGTGTATTGTCTATTTAGGAAATACATCTCCTGCTTTAAAAAAAAATATATATATATATTTATAACATGTATCTCCAGCTGTTTATTAACTATCTAGATTCTAGAACATGCACTTCCAGCTGTTTATTATCTATCTAAGGTATGTATCTCCAGCTGTTTAATATCTAACTAAGGTGTGTATCTCCAGCTGTTTAATATCTAACTAAGGTATGTATCTCCAGCTGTTTAATATCTAACTAAGGTGTGTATCTCCAGCCGTTTATTATCTATCTAAGGTATGTATCTCCAGCTGTTTAATATCTAACTAAGGTGTGTATCTCCAGCCGTTTATTATCTATCTACGGCATGTATGATGCCGGGACAACGGCCTGTCATCGGGAGTCGTGTCCTTCGGTATGTGAAGAAAGCGAAGTTTTATCAAAGAAGTGCTACATGATGATCACTTGCCTGGAGCCGCCATCCATGTCTGGCAAAAACAACGCTATTGTGACAACTATACTCGTGGCATGCCTATCTACAGCGGCGTGGTCATGGTCTGTTGGATGTGCTGGCCCCGACATATATTTAATCCGTGATAAGTAAGGGTGGTCGAGACGTGCCACAGGACTATCAATGTTTGTTGACACTGTTTGGACGAATGATATTGTCTAGGATACTGAACGTTTAACTGCGGTAGTTGGTTTTCTCTTGCATTCCGTTTTATTACATGTTCTAGGCTGCACTCCTGATTTTTTTGGATATCAGTGTAAATACAAATGTCGATGTGACAACTCATGCTGTGACGTTAATGGCTCGTGTAGATACCATTTCACCTGTGACGGTGGATGGTTTGGCCCTGCATGCCAGTATGGTAGGTGGTTTTATAATGTCTTGTATTTGTATATACGTTTACATATGAACGCATGATATGTGTTGATAAGACGTTCTTTATATGTATATAGTAATACACCTTTGAGTACAATGTAGCTGTTGACAGAGTGTCATATCAATGTGTAGACCCGTCACATGACAGTATGATAGACGTAGATGTGTAAGGCGTTTTATTGAACCCATTATTCACTATCTATGTCTTCCTGTATCTGTATTGATCTCTTTTATAATGTTAGCAATTTGTCTATTACATTATCTGACTGTTTCCTTCAAGAAAAAATCATGTTTTCACCAATTTCTATTTTATTTATTACAATTTTCTTCATGATAATTTCATTATTATTCTGAGTAGAAGCTTTATGATTTATTGAACGGAAATTTTCTCATTAACATGATCATGGCATTAATCGTAGATCTATGAATACATATATTGGAATATCACTATGCATATGTCAAATTCTCCGAATATTCAACATTTAACCTTATTCTAAATGCTCTCAGTAATTCTATTTCTTCTGTCGTGAATCCATCTGTTCCGTCTGGTTTCCCAGTCGTCATATATTGTATAGCATCAATGACTTCTTCTTTTAGAATACGTTAACCACAATCAAATATGTCACATCCATGTTTTCCTGTATTTAATCTTATGTTCCTTCTTGTGAGTTCACATATATGTGCCTATATCTGTGTGTACCTTTCAATTAATCAGGTGCCGTCTCCACAATGAATGTTGGCTGCTATAGATATATAATACTGTCTGTCTCTCGCCTTGACTGTACATTCCATCAGATTGTTGTTCGTCCATCTCTTGATGTTATCTTCCCACTTGTTTCGTTGTCTACTTCTTGCTCGCGTGCCTCCACCCTTACCCTCCAGTATGGGTTTTATAAGAGGGTTATGTCTTTTAACATGGCGGAAATATTCCACTTTCCTCATTTTGATTTCTTTCATGACCTCTCTTTTCATTCCCATATATATATATATATATATATATATATATATATATATATATATATATATATATATATATATATATATATATATATATATATATATATATACTGGAAGCTGTTCGAGACGCGACAATGACTTATGAGAGTATGGAGCCGGTCGCTCAGAAAGTCCTGGCTTGCTGTTGAGCGTAATCTAGTCTAGGAATCAACATACAGCTGAAATATGCTGATGTTAAACGAAATCTCCTGGAGAAGCGGGAAAAACAATATATATATATATATATATATATATATATATATATATATATATATATATATATATATATATATATATATGATCTTTTGGAGGAGACAAAACACTTGCAGAGATATCTCGGCATTTAGGGACATTATTTAAGACGCATTCTTGGCAGGAGAGCTTTTACTACATTTTTTGTGTGTTCTATGACTCCTAGTTATACGTTTTATACATCACTCTATCATCACTTATTATGTCAATTTAGTTTTGAAAGACTAGGATATAATTAACTCTTAAGCTACAGTAATAAATTAATAACCAGTGAGAATCTCCTACACCACATCATAACGTATTTTAACAGTGCACAAATTTGTAATGTGTTTTCACAGCCGATCTTGCTTACCGTAAAGCAAATTTAACAGTTATAACAGATGGCGACGATACTTCTTGTAATGATGCAAATGCTGGTGACAGAATAACGATCCCGTTTGATCAATCAGTTTTTTTCACCTGGCTCAGAATCCACGTCACGGATCATGGTAGGTTGTGTAAACTGCTTGATTTGTGGTTTGTTAAATAGCAAACATAAGTATATTAGAAACATAGACATGCAGTACGCGACAAAGAGAAAGTATACGAAGAACAGTTTAGCATGGTGTCTGTTCTTGGCATAAGGCAACATTGAGATCAGGTGTGCTGAAATGGGGTAGACAAGTAGGTAACCATCGTCGTGTTCTGGGTTACTGGTAGAGAACTAGAAAGTGACTCCTTAGAACAACGATATGGCCTTCATATCTAAAGTGTAATGCTTAGACGCATATACAAGTTTTTTCCCCGTCTTCAATGACGTGTTAGTCCAAATACGCTGTGTGAAGAAACAATTGGTGAAATGGTGCCTAGTCTGTGAGGTACCGCTCTACCAGAGATAGGGGACACCCTTTGTCGGAGTCGGGCTAAATAAAATCTAGCGTTGTCTATTGTTTACTTTACATGAGGTGGTGTACATGGTCACAATACATCACTAGGTTAACTGAATTTGTTGACTAGAACCAAGTAATAACAACTGATATAATTAAATAAAGTGAACCGGTACCTAGCACTTAACGTGTATGTTAGCTGAGTTGAGTTGAGTTAAGTAAGGACCGACATCACTGCGCTCAGGACATTCCCATACGTGCTCCGTCCCCTCTTTCAACAGCCAGCGAAGAGTCATACTACTAATCGTCCCAACCACTATCTGATTAAAAGTTCTCCTGGTCTTCGCTCTCAGATTTGAGATTCTTCCAGAACTCCTGCCAACCCTCCGCAATTTCATTCTGTCCTCATATGGGTTCTCAATCTGTTCCTCTGCTTTCTCCATCTGTTCCCACAAGTGCACGACCACATCCCCCTTGTCCATAGGCAATCTACGACCATGAAGTGTATTCAGTGCTAGCCTATCAGCCTGTTCATTCCCCCCGCACAACCGCATGGCCAGGGCAAAATGTCCATACTATTCCCACAATCTGTGACCTCTGAAGCGACGAGAGCCATTCCACACGAAACATTCCTTTCTCCACCTTACTAAGCATACTATTTGAGTCCGTAACGAATACAACGTGTGTTGCATTAGTCTCCTCTAGCCAAAGGAATGCCGCTGTTACTGCCTCCACCTCCATTCTCATGCTGGAGTTCGTAGTCTCATATGCCAGACTCTCCTTTTTCAAGACTCGCCCATTAGCCTTTGCAATAAAGTCCCAACCACTACGTCGGTTTCTCACCACTGACCCATCGGTGTAGATGACTACGTCACCTTAATGTGTGTTACTCTGGATCAACTGTTGCACTTCAAACTCAGTGCTTCCCGTTGCCCATTCTCTGCACTCACGACCCAGTGTTATTATTACATTGTGCCAGTCCGTCATGTCATGCGGAACTTCAACCCACTCTCTTTCACGATTGATGGTCTCTAGATCACACACCTGACTTATAGAAAGTTCAGCCTGTGCCATCCAGGACCTGCCTCATCTTAGTCTATGATCCTTGACTATATCCATGGCTGCATGCAGCGAATGATCCCCATCTGCAGCAACTCTCAGGATATGCCTCATGCATATAATTGGTGTGTCCTTTGTATGCGCTCCAACCTTTCAAGCTGGCTCTTTGATACTGTCAGCAGTACCAAACCATACTCAATGACAGAAATTATTAACTGCTGAGAGAGCCTGTACAGCATCCTCTGATCTACCCCGGTTGCTGCCATAGCTCTCAATGCATTAAGTCCCCTACCAGTCTTCACCACCAAGACCTCCACATGATCCTTAAAAGACAAACACTTGTCAAAGGTGATACCCAAGTACTGAGTTTACTCTCTCGACTAAGAGGACATCCCTTCAACATAATACATGGGACATCTGCCTTGACGATCCGGTTATCCAGGGAGTACCACACAACCGATGCCTTGCCTGGGTGTATAATGACCCCTGCGTCCCTGCACCACTCCGCCACTCTGTTTACTGCCACCTGTGTCTTTCGCCAAACAGGTCCTGTCTCTGCCCTGTCTGTACACCAGCACATCATCTGCAAATGTTAAGATCCTACCCACACATGGTGTGCCAATAGCTGCGATTTTGCTGGTGTAGACATTAAAGAGCACTCGGGACAATTCAGATCCCTGTGGCACCCCAGGTGTAATAGTACAAGGGTCAGAAGTCCATGAACCCATGCTCAGTGCAACCTTACGCACATTAAGGACCGCCGCGACCCATCTTACAAGGCAAGGGTAGACCTCCATATCCAACAGTGTGTATATCAACCGATCATACCTGACCCTGTTATACGCATCCTCCATGTCAAGAGCTACCGCCACTGTCTCTTGTTTATCCTTCAAGCCCCCGCAGACATCAAATGCAAATGTTGCATCATTGGCCCATGTGTTCTTCCCAGGCCGGTAACTCCTGAGTCCTTGGGGAAACAGATTACGACTTTTCAAATGTCGCTTGAGCCTGCGTGCTACTATCTTTTCGAGAACTTTGCCATACATGTTTTGCAGGGTTATGATTCGGTATCCATTAAGTCTGGAGTGATCTTTACCTGGCTTTGGGAGTGGGACCACCTAGCTATGCAGCCAATCGTGGGGTATTTCCGCAGTATTGAGGGTTAGGTTGAAACAAAGACCTTCTCCTCCATGTCCCCATCATGTATGTTACTCAGATGGGAGTACCTCACACCATCCGGACTGTCACAAAATAAAACCGTGTGTTTAACAGGTTGATTATTATAGAGGATTTTCGGATTAAGCGGACGATCTGCCAGCGACACCTATTTTTACTAACAGAGTAAACACAGCTGCACAGGTTACATCGGGGCAGCACATATACACATTTGGTGGTGATGGAGACAGATCCCGGCAGCGCCGTGGCAGTTTGTCAACATTTGAATACAAATGGAAGCAGTGGGGTCAGCCCATATACACATTTGGTGGTGAGTGAGGAGGAAGTGAGTGCGCTGAATCATACATCGTTTTGACAAGTCGGATGGAAAACGGAAGTACTCAGCAAGGAAGTAAACAGTCCATATGTCATATAGTTTCCGGACATCACTCAGAGGGGCAGATTGCTACTGACAGCTTGTTGAGGAAAACTCTTTGTTGGAACTCGACAGCAACTCGCTGGCTTGTTTTGAGAATCTAAACTATTACTGACAACTTTGACAGGACTTAAGCCAGGAAAATAGTTTCCTGACAAGGGATGATCTGCCACTGTGCCACCTGTGTGGGGGCATAAAGGATAACGTCACGTGGCCAACTTTGGTAGTTTGCCATATAAACCCGAGTTGGGATCAACTAGGGGGGACTTGAAAAATGCTCTAGTCAGAGTGCCAGGGCACTGCAGTGCTTAGTGGAAATAATATCTACCGTGTGTTAATTAGTGACTTAATTTTGCACGTGCCTATAATGGCAGATGTAGATATGATTGATAGGACTGCAGTAGTGCCATTTAAGGTATAACCTATTATATATATATTCGTTATAATTAATATAGACTGTGGCCTTGTTAAACTATAGTGTGATGATTAGCACTGTTAGTGGAAACTAGTTAGATTAGAATAGTGATATTAACTCTGCTAGTTAAGAATAGATTAGTGAAGTGTTGATAAGCTTTACTAGTTGAGAATTTAGTAATGAGGGATAATTGGGATCTTCCCGTAGGTGTCTCTGGTGGGCGGGGTTCCGCATTCTGTTTGCTGATTTTTCCTTTGTCATAGCCTGATTCGGCTCTAGGTGGGTAGCTAATCTGCTCTATGACTAAGTCTAGTTAGCTAAAGATCATTAAGCAAGGTGATAGGCTTACACTCAGCCGAAAGGATCAGTGACTAGTACTATCACCAGATGTGTTGTTTCTATCCTAGAAACAGATCCAAGGAAACTCAACAAGTTTTTGGGAAAGAATCCAATCCCATTAGGAAGAACACCAGTTCCACAATCAATAAAGTTGCATACAGAACGTTGCATACAGAAGGAAGTTGATTCACCAAAGCGAGTGATGCGTACTGATGCACCACACGGCATCAGACAGAAGTAACTAAATGAGAACAGTCTAATAGTTACCTAGTGTTATATAATCTCGTGTAATAGAACACAAGACTTGCTACTTGAGGCTAGATAGACACGTGGGAGGATCCAGTACAGTAACAATTAACATTAGTAACTGTGTACACACTACAAAGGACTTGTGCAGTTTTTTTTAAGGAACGATAGGAACGGACATTGTGTAGAGTGCAATCGGTCCATGATTAACTGTTAATACCACCGGTGTCTATTTCGAATGATCTTGAAATTGGATTACCAGAGGTCTACAGAGGCAAAGCAGTATCCGGCAAGATGGTTTCGGCACTGGGTGAGCTGTACATGTTCTGACGTAACGTGCTGTGGTCTATCTTTGCTGGGATCAGCTGACTGGGTCTGAGAGTCCGATTCTACACACTTTATAGAACACGTCACACATTTTCTTCACATACACGTCTCATATACGTTACACTTTTATTTTAATAAATTACTCTTTAGTAATTTTTAGAAGCAAGAGTTGTTGAGTATGTTGCGTTGGGAAGTATGAGAGGGGGCATAGTACGACAGTGAGAGAGTGATAGGAAAAGGTGTCCATAGGCTGATGGAGTGTGTTGGACGGAAGCTGGTGGATTCTCCAGAATATTGAGAAGGAAAAAAAAAATATTATAATGTGGGTGTCGGATCTCCTCACTCCAGGGACGACACTTTAAAGGAGGACACGACATTATTGGGGGCTCGATAACGGGATCTTTGTACAGCGGGATCTCTCGTAAACGGAATCTTTGGACAGCGGGATCTCTCGTAAACGGGGTCTTTGGACACGGGATCCTTAGTTATAAGAGGGAGATATCATTTTGGAGAATCCAGCTAGAGTGAATGTGGATAGGGGTTAGGACTAATTAATATCTTACCTGTTCACACTTCACACGTCTGCATAGGTCTGTGGTCCTGATTCTACTCTTGTCACTGAGTGAATGTGCGGTTTGTAGTAATATCTAGATTTATAGTACTTGTTCATATAGTAATTTGCAGTTATATTGTACTCGACCTGCTAGCTTACCTCTCTGTATAATGGCCACCCCTAAACTTAGCACAGCAGAATTAAAGGCAAGGGGGGAAGAAATGGGATTGGCGGGGTCTGCTCTAACGGATTACATACAGGAAGTGGAGAGAGAGTATCGTCAAGCAGAAAGGGAAGATCGAAAGGCCGAGCTGGAATTGAGAAGGATGGAATTGGAAGCTGAGCAATCAGCTAAGAAATTGGAAGCTGAGCAAGCAGCTAAGAAATTGGAAGCTGAGCAAGCAGCTAGGAAATTGGAAGCTGAACAAGCAGCTAGGAAATTAGAAGCTGAACAAGAAGCACAGAAGAGGGAGCACGAGTACCGGATGCGGGAACTCGAGCTCAAGAGTCAATCTAATGGAGAAACTGAGGGAGCAGTTGGAGGTTCCTCCATCTCAGGATCAACACCAGTAGGTGGACATGGGTACCATGCTATGAAGTTTCCTTTAGCGGTCTACGAGGAGGACAAAGAGAAGATTGACCAGTATCTTCAACGCTTCGAGGCTATGTCAGTTGCTATGGGTCTGGAGCGTAACAAATGGAATCTTAAGCTATCCCAGGGATTACGCGGGACCGGATACGAGGTTTATACTCGCCTGCCACCAGGACATGAGAACAATTATGATGAGTTAAGGACGGCTCTGCTGAAACGATTCGAGGTTACGTCACATACCTACCGGAAAAAATTTCGAGCAGCGAAACGAGAACCCGGAGAGTTGTTTGCCGCCTACAGTTTGCGTCTAAAATCTTATCTCCATAAGTGGATGGATTTGGCTGGGTTCGCACATGACTATGAGAGTCTGGAAGAGCTCATGGTGGTCGACCAGCTGAAGAAGCAAATGTCTAAACCTCTCAGGACGTTCCTGGGAGAACAAGGAGCGGAACGTATTGACCTCGTGACTAAATTAGCAGAACGGTTCGTCGAGGTACATGGGGAGGCAGGGGAAAACCTTTCCACCAACTCCAAAAGTCAAGAGAAACATGACAAGAAGAAAACCAAAAACTCAGGAACAAAAAAGTGGGAACCTTATGTGCAAAAATCAGAGGATAGTTCAGAGAAGAAGAAGGAGGGAAGCAAGAGCACTTCAAGCTCTACACCAAAACGACCGTGGTCGGAGAAGTGGTGTTCAATTTGTAAGTCACCCTCTCACAATACGAGGGACTGCAAATCGAAGGCTAAGAACCCTCACTTCGCAGCATGTCAAGTGACTTCCAAGGAGGTTGTCACGGAAAATGCCAAGGTCAACAAGGAAGCTCGCCACCAGGAGAGCTCACTCAAGTCCGACAATAGAAAATCTAGGACAGGGAAATGGTGCAACCAATGCAAGTCAAACACGCACAATGCTATTGACTGCAGGGGAAAGTCAGGAGACACTCAAATCGTCGTGTGCCCCGGGAAACCTAAGGTGGAGCCCACCGAACAGGTCGAGGCCGAGGAAGAGACTCCAGACCAGGAAAAACCACCTGTAGTGGAATTGGTAGAGGTTAACGGTCGTCAAGTGGAGTGTTTATACGACACAGGACTGGACGGGGAGGCCGTGATTTCTGCGGATCTGGTACATCCAGAACAATTCACAGGTGAGACATTGGATATACAGCCTGCACAGAAGAGTACTGTAGTCATGAAGTTGCCTATTGCTAATGGGGAGATTCGGTCAAGGTACATCACCGGCACCATCAAGGCCGCTGTATTGACCGATCCCATTTTTCCAGTCATCCTAGGTTGCCGGTATGTCTTTCTGGGAATGCCCAGGGAGCCAATCCATATGGGAGCAATGCAGACTCGCTCTCAGACGAAAACGGAAGAGGCAGAAGCAATTGTGACTAACCCAATGCCGGGGGAGCTACGAACTGCCCAGAGTGAGGATGATACTTTACGTCCTTGCTACAGAAAGCTGCAGAAAAGTGCTGATCCACCAGGACGGGGGCAGCATGAAGAATAGGATACTCTACAGGAGAGCAGGAAGGGGAGACAACCTATACGGTCAGTTGGTCGTCCCGAAAGCTCACCGGTCCCAGATTCTTCATATGGGGCATACCATCTCCTTTAGTGGACACATGGGTATAGCCGCCACCATGCAGCGAATTTCCTGCCATTACTATTGGCCGGGAATGACAGATGATGTGCGTCGGTATGTGAAGTCATGCCCTGAGTGCCAGAGGGTGGCACCGAAACACTGGACAGCACCGGTGATGTTGGGTGAGATGCCCATCATGAACTCTCTTTTCGAGAGGGTAGCCATCGATATCGTGGGTCCACTTCCCAGGACTAGGAAGAGGAACATGTATATACTCACAATGGTGGATTGCTGTACAATGTGGGGTGAAGCTATACCGTTGAAAACGATTGACTCGAAAAGAGTGGCGGACGCACTGATGGAGGCCTTTACCAGATTAGGCTTTCCGGATCAAATTCTGACGGACAATGGATCTCAGTTTTGTGGAAAACTCATGGAGGAGGTATTTAGGGTGTTTCACTCTAACCACATACATACCAGCCCTTACCACCCTCAAGCCAATGGACAAGTAGAGCGTTTCAACGGCACGTTGATGACAATGCTCAGGAAATTAGCGCAGGAAAAACCTGATAGGTGGGATGAATATATCCCAGCAGCACTCTTTGCCTATCGGGAAGTTCCTCATGGCTCAACAGGACTACCACCCGCTACGTTGCTGTTTGGTCGTCCAATCAAAGGACCGTTGGAAGCCATGTTGAGGAGTTGGACTGAAGAGGGGACGTCAGAAGAAGTGATCTCATCCTACAAATACGTGGAGGAACTGAAAGAAAAACTCCACAAGGGATGGACTCTGGCAAATCAAAACTTGAAAAAGGCCAGGAAAAGACATGCGGCTTACTACAACCGTAGGTCTAAAGAAAGATCTCTAGAGGTGGGAGATAAAGTCTTGTTGCTACTCCCAATGGGAAACAACAAACTGGAGATAGGTTGGCAAGGACCATTTCCCGTGGAAAGGGTGATATCCAGAACCAACTATCAGATCCGGATCCGGGGAAAGTCGAAGATCTTTCATATCAATCTCTTGCGGAAATACGAAGAGAGACCCGGAGACAAGGCAGCGCACCTCATGGCCATGGCAGTTGCAGTGGAGACAGAAGTGGGAACCAGCGAGGGCAGGGAATATCCCTTGGAACACCAGGAAACCTATAGGGATGTGCACGTGAACCCTGATCTGACCTCCCAGGAGAGGGAAAGGATAACCCAGGTTCTCAAGTCTCATAAGGAGATACTGACTGATAAACCAGGACGAACGAGGTTGGTTGAGTTCGAGATGACTTTGACCACACAGGAGCCTGTTCGCCAAAAGGTTTACCCAGTGCCATTCTCTAAAGAAAAGGCCCTGGAGGAGGAAATACAGAAACTGCTGGAGGATGACGTGATTGCACCATCCACATCCCCATACAATGCAGGGGTAGTTTTGTTACGCAAACCAAGTGGAGAACACCGGTTGTGTATAGACTACCGACTTCTGAACAGTCACACACAATTTCAGGTGGAACCTTTGCCGAATCCAACTCAGTTATTCGCTAGGCTCCATAAGGCTCGGTACTTTTCAAAGGTGGATCTGAGTCGGGGGTACTATCAGATACCAGTCAAACCGGAGATTCGACCACTGTTAGCTTTCAGTACACCCAGTGGACACTACGAATTCAAAGTCATGCCCTTTGGACTCAGCAATGCACCCAGTGTGTTTACACGCATGATGAGGACTTTACTAGATCCGTTACAGGATCCATCCATCATCTCATTCATGGATGATATTCTGATTTCCAGTGACAGCTTGGATGACCACTTACAATCCTTGGAGAGTGTTTAATAGGCTCAAGGAAGCAGGGCTTACTGCTCGTCCAACCAAGTGCATGATTGGTTACCAGACTCTGGAATTTCTAGGTCACACCATCACTCCAGGACACATTGTTCCAGAAGAGAAGAACCTGGAGAAAATCAGAATTGCACCAAGGCCAAAAACGAAGAAGGATGTGCGATCTTTTCTCTCGTTGTGTGGGTTCTACCACAAATTTATCCCACATTTCACGGAACTGGGAGCTCCGTTGACGGAAACCTTGAAAAAGGGATTCCCGGACCAAATCATTTGGACACCAGAATGTGAGAATGCCTATAGTCAGTTAAAGGAGGCCTTGGTCAGCAAACCTGTATTACAGCTCCCTGACCTTTCCAAACCATTTGTGTTGAGAAAGGATGCGAGTGCGATTGGAATTGGAGCCGCTTTGTTACAGGAAGGAAAAGACGATGCTTCGGTTTTGAAACCTGTGGCATGCGCAAGTAAGAAACTTCTACAGGCGGAGAGGAATTATTCAACCGTCGAGAGAGAGTGCTTGTCCCTCGTATGGGCAGTGCAAAAATTTCAGCCATATTTGTATGGAGTTAAGTTTCGGGTCCTGTCGGATCATCAGCCCCTGATGTTCCTGGCTAGTTCTCAGAAGCTCAACGCACGTTTGATGCGGTGGTCGTTGTTACTTCAACCGTATAATTTCACAGTAGAGTACATTCCTGGGAAGGAAAATGTTGGAGCGGACTTCTTGTCAAGACACCCAGCTCCTGAAGAAGAATAATGAATCATCTGGATTAAACTCACGGTGGAGAAGAGTGAGATGGACTACTCTCTTAAGAGGGGGCCTATGTCACAAAATAAAACCGTGTGTTTAACAGGTTGATTATTATAGAGGATTTTCGGATTAAGCGGACGATCTGCCAGCGACACCTATTTTTACTAACAGAGTAAACACAGCTGCACAGGTTACATCGGGGCAGCACATATACACATTTGGTGGTGATGGAGACAGATCCCGGCAGCGCCGTGGCAGTTTGTCAACATTTGAATACAAATGGAAGCAGTGGGGTCAGCCCATATACACATTTGGTGGTGAGTGAGGAGGAAGTGAGTGCGCTGAATCATACATCGTTTTGACAAGTCGGATGGAAAACGGAAGTACTCAGCAAGGAAGTAAACAGTCCATATGTCATATAGTTTCCGGACATCACTCAGAGGGGCAGATTGCTATTGACAGCTTGTTGAGGAAAACTCTTTGTTGGAACTCGACAGCAACTCGCTGGCTTGTTTTGAGAATCTAAACTATTACTGACAACTTTGACAGGACTTAAGCCAGGAAAATAGTTTCCTGACAAGGGATGATCTGCCACTGTGCCACCTGTGTGGGGGCATAAAGGATAACGTCACGTGGCCAACTTTGGTAGTTTGCCATATAAACCCGAGTTGGGATCAACTAGGGGGGACTTGAAAAATGCTCTAGTCAGAGTGCCAGGGCACTGCAGTGCTTAGTGGAAATAATATCTACCGTGTGTTAATTAGTGACTTAATTTTGCACGTGCCTATAATGGCAGATGTAGATATGATTGATAGGACTGCAGTAGTGCCATTTAAGGTATAACCTATTATATATATATTCGTTATAATTAATATAGACTGTGGCCTTGTTAAACTATAGTGTGATGATTAGCACTGTTAGTGGAAACTAGTTAGAGTAGAATAGTGATATTAACTCTGCTAGTTAAGAATAGATTAGTGAAGTGTTGATAAGCTTTACTAGTTGAGAATTTAGTAATGAGGGATAATTGGGATCTTCCCGTAGGTGTCCCTGGTGGGCGGGGTTCCGCATTCTGTTTGCTGATTTTTCCTTTGTCATAGCCTGATTCGGCTCTAGGTGGGTAGCTAATCTGCTCTATGACTAAGTCTAGTTAGCTAAAGATCATTAAGCAAGGTGATAGGCTTACACTCAGCCGAAAGGATCAGTGACTAGTACTATCACCAGATGTGTTGTTTCTATCCTAGGTTCCCTACCAGATCCAAGGAAACTCAACAAGTTTTTGGGAAAGAATCCAATCCCATTAGGAAGAACACCAGTTCCACAATCAATAAAGTTGCATACAGAACGTTGCATACAGAAGGAAGTTGATTCACCAAAGCGAGTGATGCGTACTGATGCACCACACGGCATCAGACAGAAGTAACTAAATGAGAACAGTCTAATAGTTACCTAGTGTTATATAATCTCGTGTAATAGAACACAAGACTTGCTACTTGAGGCTAGATAGACACGAGGGAGGATCCAGTACAGTAACAATTAACATTAGTAACTGTGTACACACTACAAAGGACTTGTGCAGTTTTTTTTAAGGAACGATAGGAACGGACATTGTGTAGAGTGCAACCGGTTCATGATTAACTGTTAATACCACCGGTGTCTATTTCGAATGATCTTGAAATTGGATTACCAGAGGTCTACAGAGGCAAAGCAGTATCCGGCAAGATGGTTTCGGCACTGGGTGAGCTGTACATGTTCTGACGTAACGTGCTGTGGTCTATCTTTGCTGGGATCAGCTGACTGGGTTGTTGTCTGAGAGTCCGATTCTACACACTTTATAGAACACGTCACACATTTTCTTCACATACACGTCTCATATACGTTACACTTTTATTTTAATAAATTACTCTTTAGTAATTTTTAGAAGCAAGAGTTGTTGAGTATGTTGCGTTGGGAAGTATGAGAGGGGGCATAGTACGACAGTGAGAGAGTGATAGGAAAAGGTGTCCATAGGCTGATGGAGTGTGTTGGACGGAAGCTGGTGGATTCTCCAGAATATTGAGAAGGAAAAAAAAAATATTATAATGTGGGTGTCGGATCTCCTCACTCCAGGGACGACACTTTAAAGGAGGACACGACACGGACCTGGCGCTGTGTCTTTAGCCCGCTTTAGTGCCAGTCTAATATCATCCGCCTTAATGTCACAGTCCTCTTTCATAGTGACCCGTGACAAGGCTTCTCTGACGTTATCTCTAATAGCTATTTCTTGCTGATCTGTATGTTTTAAACATCGTGCAAGAAAAGCCTCCCCTTTGTCCTTGTCAGTTGTCATAGGTCGGTTGTTATCATCATAAACCGTAGCATGTGTACCAGGCATCAGATGTCTCTTCATCTGCCGGTGCAGCCTCCAAAATTTACCCACTGTCACATCCCCACCGACTTAATTGATAAACTGTCCCCACTTAATCTTTTTTTTCCTCTGCTGCCTGGAGTTTAAAATCCTGCACCTTAACTTTTAGGTAGCTTTCAGCCACCTCCAATCTTGTGTCAACTGAATTGATTGCTCTCCGCACCCTCTGCCAATTCTTTACGACCGCCCTCTTTTCCCTCCATAAATTCTCCACATCTGGTGTCCACCATTGTGGTTGGGTGAAAATTCTTCTTGTTGGCTTAGATCTTCCCTGTGATTTAAGATGCCCCAAAAGCGAAGAGTGGTCACAATCATAACTGAATGTCCTATGGGTTCTTATAGCCCGAAATGTGCTGGACTTAGGTATCAGCACAGAACAGAGGAGGTGGTCACTTCCATGGTCTCCAAGGACGCTCCATTTTATGTCTGATGCCGCCTCTTGTGATACAAGTGCCTGGTTGATTGCCGTGTCAGGGTCCCCCGGTTTCAATGCTAGCCTAGTGGGTGTCCCGTCATTTAGACAGACAACATCCGTCTCAAGCTAGGTCTCAGCAAGAGCAATACACTGTCTGTTCTCTCCACACCTGTCCCATTCCTTGGCGCGGACATTGAAGTTACGACATATAAGATACTTGTACCAGGGATATCGACTGAGCCTTTCAACCAGTCCTAACTCTTCTAATTATGCAAGATTCCCCACTTACATGTATATTTATCAGGTTCCAGCTGTATCGGCCGGTTTTTATCCGCATTCCCTGCACCTCTTTACTCTCCTGATCCCACCCTCTCATATCCAGTATTGAATGCTGTAAACCATCCTTGACCACCAGAGCCTGTCCATGTCTTCCCTGCCAAGTTGGGTTAATGTAACATGTATAGCCAGGGCACTTAAAAGAGTTTGTATTCAGTTCTTGTAACATCAGGACATCAAAATCGTAGACCAGTTTCTCCAGTATTGGTCCTCGTTGCTTTGCACTACGGCAATTCCAATACCCAACCCGTACATTTTTAAGTCCCAAATGATCAGTTTTCCTTCTACCCCTTCTGGCTCCAGCCCTCTTCTTCCTTTTCCTTCCTCCCTCCATCTACCTCTTGTCCTCCGCTTCATTCTCTCTCCGCTGGCTGTTGTCAAAGATATCGAGCACAAAGACCGTACTCCGTTGTTTCGGCGATAATTCTGTGTATTTTCTATAGTTGGTTTGATAGTTATGTTATTAACCCAGTTTTCTCGCTGTTCGCTGGTTTGCATAATCACAAAACACACTTTTTCCCGCATACCCAATTTACAGGACATCGCTGTAAACACCAGCATTTTACCGCTGTTGTTGCTTTCTTGGCAAGATTACGCTCAGTAGTTTGCTGTTGCTTTCTGAGCGACCGGCTCACATACCCCCGTAAGTAACCAATGCGACGCGATCCGCTATCGAATCTCGCGCAGCTGCGTTACCCTACGTGGATATACGGGATTACGGAGAAAGACGTTAACCTCTTATCCAGGGAGACCGGCCACAATACACTCTATGTTAACTAAATTTATTGACTAGACCGAAGTATTAAAAATTCATATAATTAAATAAAATAAATCGGTACGAACACTTAACTGAAATTATCTTCTCCGGACTTATCCCAGTCTTCTCGCTGTTAGCATGAGTAGTTTCCTGTATTGTTCTGGAGGGGCTTCCACTTACGCAACATGGCATGAATTTGAAGTAATCGTGTGTAGACAATAATCAACATAAACAGCGTAACAGACCTAGCAAATTAAACTATAAAGTGATTCCATAAATATAATCTATGGCCAACATTTATTAGTCCAGTATGCATACATATCATTGTCTGTTCCTTCACTTCTACTGATACGCACTGATCCTTGCTAAACGAAACTAAACGATCCCGCTAACTATTAAGTAAACCAAGCCCTCTTAATTGACATAATCAAATTGAATGTCATGTCAGATACTAGCTTTACGGATACAGTGTAATTGCTTCACAACATTATTGGCCATGACACTTTGAGATGGAGTGGAGAATGGTTGCTGTCGCTGGAGTGGTCTCGGCTGGCAAAGATTAGTTTCATCTTCGTGCCAGGGCATGCGGGAGTACAAGGAAATGAGCGCAATGACAAGCTCGCAGGTAAGGCTACTGTGGAGGGCGGACGCGCCATGGACCAGGCTGAAATTCTGAATGCTCTACAAGAAGTAAGACTCTTGAGGGAACCAAGTGATGACTGTGAATCTACAACCATGGCCAGACTGCGTGAACTGCAAATTAAAAGAGGGGCGGTCAAACAAGAATACTTCGCAGGAAGCCAAAGAAGATTGATAAACCAACACAGAAATGTGGGATTTGATGAGGTGGGGATCCGAGCACTTATGGACTGAATGGTTCTATGTGCAATGATGATGATCTGTCGACTAACTAACTAACTAACTAACTAACTAACTAACTAACTAACTAACTAACTAACTAACTAACTAACTAACTAACTAACTAACTAAACTAATTAACTAAACTAACTAACTAACTAACTAAATAACTAACTAACTATCTAACTAACTAACTAACTAACTAACTAACTAAATAACTAACTAACTATCTAACTAACTAACTAATGTAAGATAGTTCCAGAAGTGGGCAGCAGAGACGATATACAGATCCTTTACAATCACGACATGTGTCTACTGTTTATTCTCCAGTCAGCAAATCCCCGCAGTGACTCCTCCACCTCTGTTCTCAGATTAGATGTCGTGGTAGCGTATGCCAGGCTCTCCTGCACTAAACACAGTCCATTAATCTTCGCCAACCGCTCACGGGAACGTCTTTTGTTTCTTAGTACATAGCCGTCAGTGAAGATGATTCGTAATCTGGGGAGAATTTTCACGAATCAAAGAAGGATGCCATTATTACACACGAATAGTTGTATTATTATTAGTAGTAGTAGTAGCAGCAGCAGCAGCAGTAGTAGTAGTAGTAGTAGTAGTAGTAGTAGTAGTAGTAGTAGTAGTAGTAGCAGCAGCAGCAGTAGTAGTAGTAGTAGCAGCAGCAGCAGTAGTAGTTGTGGTGGTAGTAGTAGTAGTAGTAGTAGTAGTAGTAGTAGTAGTAGTAGTAGTAGTAGTAGTAGTAGTAGTAGTAGTAGTAGTAGTAGTAGTAGTAGTAGTAGTAGTAGTAGTAGTAGTAGTAGTAGTAGTAGTAGAAGTTGTTGTTATTGTTGTTGTTGTTGGTGTTGTTGTTGTTGTTGTTGTTGTTTTCGCAGTAGTGTCATTATCTTTAGCAGCAACAACATTTGTATTAATATAAATGTAGTACTCATAGTAGAAGTTGAAGTGATTGTAAATGTGGTTAAAACATCAGCATTATTCGGCTGTTTGCGATGTCTTGGCAAGTTTACGTTCAGTAGTTTGCCATTGATTTCTGAACGATCTGCATAATACCATTCTATGAAACCTGACGCAAAGCAGTCTGTTGTCAAAATGAATCCAGCTGTATTTCGAACGCGGTATGCGGGATTTCACATTGTGTCCGCAATCCCTAATTGTGGTATCAGGGGAAAAAAAAGAAATTACGTATCGAAGAAGGAAGAGGAATATGGGAAGTAGGGATGGAGGGGTAGGACAAGTAGAAGAAGAAGAAGAAGAATATGAAGCAAGATGAGAAAGTACAGGCGGACAAGAAGAAGAAGCTGATGACGAAAAATTTGAAGATGCAGAAAGATGAGAAGATACAGAAGGACGAGAAGAAGGAGACGGAGGAGAATAAAATAAAGCAAAAAGGAAAGGAAGAGATATGGGATTCATTCAAGTGCCCATATTCATGTCAGTGATACAATCATATACTCATGCTAGTGATTATTGTCAGGCTTGCAAAGAAGTAGTATAAAGGCAGGCTTGTCCATGGGACACATTTTCCAGTCCCATCCCATCCCATTCCATGGTAATTTATGCCTGTCCCATCCCATCTCATGGGATTACCATGATAATATTAATATGGAATACAGTTTAAATAAAATTATGAAATTTATGAAAGTTTAGGGCTAGTGTCTACTAAATAAGACTGCATGTACAAAGGGACATGTAAAACAACAGAATTCATTAATTTTAATATTCAAGCGTATTTTATTAAAACAAAGTTTAATCTTAATATGACAATTCAGTGTCATTCTGACACACTCATTCTGCTTCTGGGTCACACTGCTCATTCAGCACATTATCAATTTCCTGCTGATCGACTGTTTCTAATAATTCAGTTAATCCAGGTAATCCCGGAACCATTTCCACAATGTTCATCTTACATGCAAATCTGATATACACAGAGTTTATAACGAGAGCTGGTAACATCAGTTTTTGTAACTTACTCAACAACAATCCAGCTGCTCTAAATAGGCTCTGTACTGCTGCTAACGAAACTGGTATGGCCAAAACAATTTTTGCACTTGCTTTTAGCAGTGGGAACTCATGTTCATTTTCCCAATAATTTAATGGTTGTGAAGTTGGTTGCCGTAATTATTGAAAAACGGTGACTTCATTCTCAAGGCATTTGTTTCTGGGGTCATCAAACTAAAGTGTTTTGTTTGAGGGAGGATAAAAAATAAGTCAAAATCACTTTTCGGCTTTTGTTCTACAATTCCTGCTACTTCACATACAGCAAATGATTCAGAAAAAAGATTTAAATCCTTGATAAATTAAATAACAGTTGTAACAACAGGCTTAGAAAAAGCGATGCAATCATTGGCCCATTTATTGGTGTCCACATTCCCTTTCTTCTTAGTAACAATTGACTTAACCATGTCTTCTATTTTGGCTTTAATGTCAAATCCAGTAAGGAATGTTGCAGTAACTGATAGAGAACTGCCGCAATATGGCCAAAGATTTTTTCCAATAATTTTCTGAAAGGTCTGACAATATTTTTTCGCCATGCTGCTGGAAGTTTTTTCGTCAATATCAACAATAGCTTTGTACAACTGATAGTCTAGGAGGAAGTATAACAGCAACATTAAATGAGATGTAGCACCATCAATTTATAGTTTGTCAAAAAATGTTTTGAATTTCTCATGTATGTACAGTATTCCTTTAATATGAGCAATATTCGGAATGTGGTTTAAGAATTCTTCATCATCTTCATTAAAGTAATGTGAGCAATTTTATTTATATTTTTTTTAAATGGGCCTTGTTACAAACCTTTGAGAACAAAGTCTTAACACGTATCTTTGGGCCCATTAGGGATACACAAAGTGGAGAGTAGAAAAGAAGAAGCAACAAAGACATTTATTGTTTGTTTAAGTCCCCGCTAATCACTGGTATCATGAAGGCTAATAGACTGCAATGGCTGGGGCATATAGAAAGAATGGAAGATAATAGGGAAACAAAACTCCCTTACACTCAGGAAATAAATTACGGTAGACCCCGAGGCAGACCAAGAAGACGGTGGCGAGGTAATATGCATACAGACCTACAAGCACTTGGAATCAACGACTGGCAAGAGAAGGTCAACCAGAGAGACAAATGGAGACGGCTTGTATCTGCAGCAAAGAACCTCAATGGCTCGGAATGCTGAAGAAGAAGAAGAAATGGGCATTGAAATGTTGGTAATATGATCGCCATTCACGTGTTACAGATTTTGTTGGTACGGAAAATGGCAGCTGTGATGCCTTTGCCTGACTTGTATTGCAATATGTTTCAATAAATGAAAGTTGATCCATCAACTGACACAGTTCAGAAATCACGCCTCTGCTGAAGCTATCAATAATGCATGTTGATATCCTGCGCTCAGTACAACCAGTTCAAATGCTGCCATCATGCTTGTTGCATTATCAGTAAACACAAACAACGGATTGAGAATGTGGTAGATTCGGCAAGAAATTCACGTGAAAAAAATAAACGTGCGTAAATTGTGCACCACGAGATAAAGAATTTATACAAATATATAAAGAAAAAAGGATAATAGGCCTTAAAAAAGGTTAAAATATTTAAAAACGATAAGGGTAGCTCTGACGTAGACCAAGTTGCTATGACATGGCTACTGTCCCATGTGTCCCATGGGAAATACAAATGTGTGCTTTCCCATCTCATCCCATCGCATCCCACGGGACGTTTCCCATGGGAATCCCATTCCCATGGACAAGCCTGTTTATAGGTAATGATGAAGGAAACGAATAGGTTGTCACAAGGACGATCAAATAGTGTATATTATAACTTAATGTATCTTGGTGATACACATGCCTATCTAGGAAGTGATGCCTTAAGAAACCTGGCAGTGACTTTCATCTCCAACGCTAGTTTAGTGCCCTGTCCTGGATGGAAGAAACATGCCGTGAACAAGACGATCCTAGACATGCATTGTGATCTCTCACAGACTATAACTGAAATGACACTGACAGGCACGGCAGTTCCCCATCTCTGCTCGGTTTACGTCAGTGGGGGTAATGTATGCTGTATTGTTACTCTCTTTTATGTCGTTAGTCACTTGACCTGTTTCCGTCATCTCTCGCTTTTTCTGTCTCCACTTAGAAGGACTTCCGTGTTTGACCTACACATCCATATTAAGTAAAATATATGCTCCGCACAGGTCCCACAAGACTGGCATACCACACGTTTAATAAACTAAACATTGGAGGCATTAATGAATGTAACTGTAGGGCTGTTATATTGACATCTGAACGTTTATTGCAGTAGTGCCCAACATATGCAAAACAATGTTAACAACTTCGGCTTGCAGTTGCTCAATTTAATGTCCATGTATTTATCAACAAACTCAAGTTGAATGCTACTTTCCTTGGACTTATTCAGGTTGTTGGATGAAATAAAATATTATAAAATTAGCTGTTTAGGATTTTGCAAAATTGGTAGACGGAGTAGATAAGAAGCTTCTAGGGACAGCTGACAAAGTTCTGTTCTAATATCAAGCAGAGAAAATTGCCACTAACAGTGAAGCAATCACTATAATACAATCTATAGAGGCAGAGAAAGCACTAATAGAGTGGGAAGCATTCAATTTGAGGACAATATCATCATCAATTAGAAACATGAAAACAAATATGAATGCAATCCAGTGATATGCACAAATAATAAAGACGAATTATCTGAGGAAGTATTTGAACATGCAACTTGAAGATTGTTTAAGTAATGGCATACATGTTAATGACCTTAATACCAAGAACATGTTTGGATAACAATTGGTATGAAGAGATGAGGAAGCGTGGACTCGGGGCAACGAACGAAACAGGAGAACTATTCACCAATGTTTGAGCAGTGAATGATTGTAACAAAGGTGGAGCCGTTTTTTCCCGTATTATGGAATATACAAGTAACGGGCGTATCAAGAAACATAACAGAAAACCACATGGACCACATCTGCAATAAAAAGACATTTAGATCGCTTCTACACGGTGTAACAAATTTAGTGTCGCTGGTATAGATTCTGATTACCATTTGCTGATTGTCTGTGTTGTCTGCAACCCTCCGCCAATCGGATGTACACCGTAAGGAATGTACTAGACTCTGTTGGCTTGTTGACATCCATTCTTCACAAGGTTCTGTGTCTTCAAGAGGACAGGCAGGTTGAATAATGTCACCTTCCTGATCCATCCAGGATGTTTCTTTTGTCAACAACCTGCTGCCCTTTCTCTTCTTGATCTCACTATGCAGTGCATGCTGTGTATCAGAACTGACTGGGAGACAGGCCCGTGCTCTGCAGTTCAATGTTGTCTTCCATGTATAGACAGTAAGGAGGTACCACACCGCCCTGAATCCTGCATCTTTCTGCACCCTCGTATAATGCTGATAAACTCGTTCTGTATCCGTCCCAGTCTCTCCATCTGAGAACGGCTGAGAGTGAGGAGCACCAGAGCGTACTCAGTCACCGAAAGAACCAGACCCTGGTATAGGAGGCAGAGGTGGCGCTTGCTCACAGTTTTCGGCTGCTAATAGCCTCATCGCAGCCATGCCCCTACTTCTCTCATTACCACCTGGTTTTATGTGCTTAAAAGAAAGCTAGACTCCTGCCAAACATCACTCGGAGTACTTCATTGCGTGAGTTCATTCCCCAGCCTCTGAGCATAAACTTACAGTTGGTGTTGAGGTTTTTTTTTTTCGCTTTATTATAACCGTTCATCTCAGAGCATAAATTTACAGTTGGTGTTGGGGTGTTATTTACTTTATTATATTATACCCGTTCATCTCCGAGTGATAGAAAAGAAAGCTCCATAGCTCATACAGGTGAAGTGTTAAAGCTTCACATCTCCTAGGCAACGACATATGAGGTGGGGTGGACAATGTTCTTCTGTGTAATGTTATTATCCTATAGCCATTGTATTTTTAATGTTTCTTGCCTATCTTGGGGAGTGGAATTAAAAGCTGTCCACCAACACTTAGAGCTATGATGATGTCCGTATGCTCAGATTAAAAGAAGTGGTCTCTCTAAATCTAGATCACGCATATCTTTCATGTGGGCGTACCGCGCTCCGTCATGTCCAGCGCCCACTCCTTTGCTGTGCACAACATATATTTTATATCTTTCTTATGTGTGTCATCTTTATTGCTGTCGTCTCAGATGACACATGTTAGGTGCTCTCTAACGTTATCCCTGATATATCAATCAGTGTGATCTCTCTGTATCATAAATCTCTTTAGAATGGTTACTACTTTCTCCTCGTCCATTGACATGGTCCTATAGGAACGTATGTGTTGTGTTGAAGAGCAGATACACCATCATTGCCTGGAGAAGATGATGCTACATGGAGTGACTTGGGGATCCTGCCAACTGGAGGGTGTATTTTTAATGAAAGTACAGTGTTTGAAAATATTGCCAAGTTTTGTATCTACCTATTATGTTGCATGAACTTTACAGAGGGTGAATACACAACTTGGGCCGACAATTTTTTCAAACTCTGCAGTCATTAAAAATACACCCTTATTAGTACTCTGAAGAAAGCTCAGAGGGGCACTAATCATACTTTAACTAATACCATAACTATTTGGACTCTTTCCTGGCTGTTGAATTTGAGAAAAGAGCACGTATGGGAATGTTATGAGGGTTGTAATATCGATTCATCTATATAAGACTCATCGTATCTCTACCAGAATCATCTCTTCTGTGAAACATTTTCTTCCTAGAAATTTCTAAAAATAACCCAGCTCCCATTTCATGAAGCTAGATAGGAGTCCCCGTGGCCAAGTGGTTAAGGTTGTGGGTTCGTTTCAGGACTGCATCATTTAGTTCACGAATGCAGTTTTCCCACTGACTCCTGGGGGTGGTCGCTGGAGCTACTGGTTTAGTGCTTTGTGCGATCACTTCCGCAGGCCACCTTTCGAAAGAGACCAAGTCACATAGGATACATCCCGGTAAAATGAAAGAACACCATGCCACAGCGACATTAAGCGTGTAATGTATTGATATCATTGTCAGGTCGCAACGTGGCTGTGAAAGAGACGACATGGCAAGCCTCAACCTATATTCACAACATGTACGGTGTGCCTCACAGTTTGGGTGCAGATAGAGGTGTGGACGGCGAAACTGCACACAATCTAGATCACTTGACGTGTACACATACTGTCAACACCCTCTCATGGATTTTAACACTGTCCAGACCGCGTAGTGTACGCAGATACGTCATATACAACAGATCGGGCTGTAAGTGTATCCTAGTGTGTTTAGTTGGCAATGGTTACTGAACACGATTATCATCATCATCGTGTGCCATTCTGACAATGTGGTTGATCATGGTTTGCCATCTTACACAGTCTACTGTCTTGAATCAAATCTGTGCGCTTGTCCCTATTATGCTAGTGGTCACATATTCCAGATATTTATCGCGCTTTTGGACAAACATAGGTATTTTATTGATTTTTACACATAGAACCATGTTGTTTATGTTGTCCCGTTGATACAGTCGAAGGCCGATACGTTGGCCGGAATCTGTGTGTTATTTATTCTCCGTCGAGCTTCTCAGTCACAGTTTGTGTTTCTATCGCATTCCGTCATCAGCTCACATGCCGGACACCCCTTGTATCTGTCCCTTTATTTAGCTTTGTCCCGTCAATGTTGCCACTTGTCACTGTGACCGACTGGACGTGAGTCAAAGTCTAGCCTTGTTCAACCATTCTAAAGCAATGGCCATATACTGCAGTATTGTCCAAATGGCACTTTTGAGCATTGCAGTAGAGAGAGAAATCGTTAGCCTGGCAGCAAAGGTTGAATTCAGTCACGGGAAAGTTACGAGCTGAATACATATTCAACAAGATGTCAAATGTTTTAAAATCTCTTGTTAGTCCATATTTTAGAGATTGTGTGTAGGGTGTAAAATAACCGTGTTTCTGATATATTAGTCAAAAGAAGTCATTGTTAGTGGAACTGTTTTTGTAAGGGGATGGATAAGTCACTGAGCCATTAAAATAAGAAACGTATTACACCCACCAGCAAATAAAAATGTTCAAACATAATAAATTATAAAAATTGCAGGTAGCAATAGCAGTTATAACACATAATGATGTATATCTCTGAGTGATAGTAATTTACTTAATTAATTCATCATGTGTCATGCAGGTAAGCGTGGACGGTCATGTTTCGCCATCTAACACGACCACTAGAGTCATGGATCACTTCTGTGTTCTTGTCTCGACCATGACTTGTCGTCAAGAGATCTAGATAGTTACTTCTCTGCCTTCCGCTGGTCAATTTCCCCTCATTCATGTCAGTTGTCACCAAGTTCTCTGGTTTATTTATTCTTATAACATGCCTACAACAGTATAACTGACTACGTCTAGCTTCTCTAATAATTTTGCGGCTTCCATTTGCTTCTTGTAGGACTTGCCATTGGTTTTTCTGTCTGTCCACGGTATTCTGTGCATTTTCCTCAGAAACCACATGTCCACTGCCATTAGATGTTTTAAGTTGTTTGCTCATATTCCACTGTTCACATCCATACACACCAAGAGGTTTTGTATGGCATTCCAAACACTTTTCCTCATTCCAATTGACATATTTTGTATTAGTCAGTATGCTTTTATTTTGCAAAAGGCTTCCTTAGCCATAACGATTCTTGTTCCTATCTGACACTCCTACGTCTATTGTCTCTTTGTTTTAGAGAGGTGTAGAACAGGATTGGTATTGGCATAATTATATAACAATAATACATTGTTCCAAACTGGTTTAGTGCCATAGGCCTGTCCTGTGATCGCGCTATCATATGTTGTAGGCCTAAAGCAAGGAGGATTAGGTGATCAATATTTCCCTTATGTTGTAGGCCTATAGCAAGGACTTTTTTTCCCGTGCTCCCATCCTGTTTCAGGATATTGCGGTCAACACCAGCATCTTTCAACTGTATATTGATTCCTAGGCTAGATTACGCTCATCAGCACGCTACGACTTTCTGAGCGACCGGCTCCATACTCTCATAAGTCACTGGCACGACTCGAACCACTTCTAATTCTCGTGCGCTCACGTCAACCACGAGAGTATTCGGGGTTAACGGAGAAAGCTGCTAACACCTCGTCCAGGGAGCCGGCTGAAGAAGGAATAGATGGTCAATATTCCCCTTATGTTGGCAGGGACGAGCCCCAGACCCGCGTCCAACTGTGCTCGTGATATTACCAGCCGAGTTCGCTCACAAATATGCTCGAGCGACCGCCGTAAAGAATGATATTTTTTTTTTCCGCGTTTCCATCCTGTTTCAGGATATTGCGGTCAACACCATCTTTCAGCTGTATGTTGATTCCTATTCTAGATTACACTCATCAGCACGCCACGACTTTCTGAGCGACCGGCTCCATACTCTCATAAGTCACTGGCACGACTCGAACCGCTTCAAATTCTCGTGTGCTCACGTCAACCACGAGAGTATTCGAGTTTACGGAGAAAGCTGCTAACTCCTCGGCCACGGAGTCCGGCGTAAAGAATGATATGCTTCTGTTTAATTACAAATTGAACTGTTTTATGTGATCATATAATGAAACAAGAAGGATGTACCGTCAGTCTATTGGCCGTTGAGATAGGCGCAAGAAGCCTTGTTACCAACTCCGCATACGACGTGCTAAAACAGCTAGGTGTGAAAGGACAAGCAAGAACACGATTATTTAAAATACTGGGCGAGGCAGCGGAGACGGCCTCGTGCTGGCTATGGAGCAAGCGAAATACAGGGTGGGACAAGAATACACAGTGAATGGTTCAACTTTGCCTGCAGTGAGAGTCACCGTCTTTCAGGAAGAACAAACAACCTCAGACACTGAAAACTCGCTATAACATTGCAACCTCACAACGGGAACGAAACAACAGCTACTGTACCGTGCCGACTCGGAAGCCACCCGACTAGAGAAGAACAGGGCACGCAAGCTGGTGAACTACAACGGGATGGATGTACCACAATGTAGCGATCACCGGGACCGGAAATATCATCCAATGTCGAACCTCTGGAGTTAAGTGCCAGCAACGACCGCTTGTGGTGGAATAGTACGTCTTGCAAGGACCACGCCTCGCAGTGATACGAGGAAGACAAAACGGCATCTACAGACTGGGTCATAGCTAGCCACAAATGTAGAGGCGAAAACTGCAGCCAGCCGCTAGAGGAAGAAGCTGACATTCCCAAGTTTAGTCACGGAGCAATGTTAACGCTGTTAGATGCACCGGATGCACAATATTTCCTCCTCCCCCCCCCCCCCCGAGGGTGGCATGGCGCCTCGGAAGACACACTTAACGATGTCGACACGGGAATCATCTCGATGTATACGCACGACTGGAGAAAAACGTCCAGGAGTCATGAGCCAGACGGGCCCGCCCTCTGAGCGTGTAAATACGGTGTAAGGGCCCAACTATTCTGCGTGGAGGACCACTTCTGATGATCAGAAGCCTGCTGTCGTTGTTGCATTCCGGCGGAGTTTTTTACCACCGTATTTCAATTCATTTAGAGTGCCAGTGAACCGCGCTCCACTGGCCATGATTGGCATGTGTGCCGTAGTTTGTTGACGCCTTCTTTAGTCTATACATGCTGGCTCCCGTCCAACCGCAGAAGAGGTATAGAGTGCTCATGCATATATTATAGAGTCCTCATGCATATATTATAGAGTGCTCATGCATATATTATAGAGTGCTCATGCACATATTTCACTATCCATGTTTTCACTTGAGAAGAAATATCAGATAATTTCATCACTCGGGATGCAATCACATTGCATTTTACTTACTACCTGTGTTGACTCGATCTACTTAAACAAGATCGCGTAGATGTTTTCAGCAATATAATTGTAATATTTTATCGTTGTATTTATACTAATGTGTGCATTGATTTCATGTTCCGTTTGAAGCTGCGACAAGTCGACTCATTGGATTCAAGCTGGAAAGTTTCGACTCCGTGAACAGCTCAGTGTTTATGTATGAAGACAAAACAACCTCTGCGTCCCTGATCTACACGTTTGTTCATTCTCCCCAAGCCGTGCAGATGGTAGTGGTGACTGCTGATAACACAGAGAACATACTGACACTGTGTGAGGTTGAACTTTACGGAGGTAATGTATGGCTGGACATCTTCGTGAGTTCGTGTTATTGTGTACAACTGTTACATGCCCGTCTAATTTCAGTTGTGTAAAACTTGGAAGAAGAAGCCAAAGATGCAAAAGGAGTAGGAGAAAAGATGAAAAAGCAGAAGAAGAAGGAGCAGACGCATCAGCATAAGAAAAAATAAAAATAAAAAGACGAGTGTGCGAAGAAGCCAAAGAAAACTTTAAAAAAAAAATTACGTGCCAGATCTGCGTACAAATACTGTTCGCTATATCATTGCCGTCAGTTTGCCTTTCTCATATCCTCCCTGTGTGTATGTACTCACTGTGATGCCCAACATTCGCAACAGAGCCAGTGTGCGTCACAGGATCAGCCGCTAACCTGACGAAGTGGAGTAAATCCACTGCCCCGGTATGTCTCTCTGTTAAGGTGAAGAACAAAAAATAGAGCACCTGCTGTCTGTCTGCATGTAAAGTAGAACTTTACCAAGGTCTATTCATACGGCCTCAGAATAAAGTATTGACTCTGCTGGGAACGATAGTGGATGAAGCAAAGAGGTGCGCGAACAGAGGGTCCACTGCCAGGCCGATGTGGTTTTACTCCGTCAAAGCTGGGCAGAAACGTAGAGACAAGGAAGTCTGTGCTGCAGACTTACCGTCCATCCTCGATGGCGTGGAGGATTAGAAGCTGGCTGTTGACTTGTAAGGTCATGGTCATTACCCAGCATTCGTCAGTTTCAGTTGGGACCTGACATTGTATTGCACTCCTCTGGGTATCAACAGTTAAAGCTGAGTTGACAGTCTCGTACGAGTCGAGAATCGAGGAGCAGCACACGTACAAAAAGGAAAAGTACGGTGACATGGTCACACGTCTGAGGTACTAAGGGTATACAGTTACGCTATTCGCCGTAGAGGTAGGCGCAAAAAGTATAATCTTCTACTTCGTATACGAGTGCTAACGCAGTAAGGCATTAAATAACAAGTGAGAACTCGGGCACAAAAGCAACTGGTCGAGGCAGCTAAAAAGGCCTCATACTGGATCTGGATTAATCAGATTTTTGAGTGGGACAAGTCACTACTATAATATTGCTCACGTTCCTTCTGCAAGTGAAAATACATATTCATAGACTTACGTCGAATCTTCTCCGTAATCCCGTTTATCACGCAGAGTCTCGTAGCGGGCGAGAACTGGGAGCGGTTCGTCCCCCACTGGTGACTTGCGGGATAACTGAGCCGGTCGCTCAGAAAGCAATGGCAAACTACAGAGCGTAATCTTGCCAAGAAATCAACAGCCAGCTGAAAGATGCTGCTGTTGACAGTGATGTCCTGTAAAGGATATGCGAATAAAAAAAATTTAAAAAAAGTCGAATCTAGCGAACAATCTATCATCTAAGATCTAAAACTTTTATTCTCTTGACTCGACTCCGTAGCCATCCCTCCAAGTGAGTTCAGCGCATTAGAGACTGGGACTCTGCAATGCCGTCGAAACATCACGATATAACAGAACTGAAATCAAGCAATGTTGGCCGAAGACCAACCTCCAGCAAAGATGCTAATGGTGATGTAAGATGAGTTGCGGCGACCGTGCACCGAAGCAGAGACGGGGTTAGGGTCGGGGATATCAAACACACAACCAAGTAGCCCAGCGGAAGAGCAGGAGTACGGCTCCAAGAGCCATGGCGGGCAATGAAGAAGGCAACAAGACAGCCATGATGTGTACTTGTGCATAGCGAACAGTCGACATGGCGGCGACGACAGAGGCCAATGAACAGGGGAAAAGCTGGCTTCTCACGGTGGAAGGTGCTAGAATATGTGTGAGGGCACGATGCACCGGATGCACGATGTTCTTGTTCCAGTGGGCAGTGTGGCTTGTGAGCAGGCACATTGCGCATTTGTGGGACAGGTGAGTGAACGATTCGAACATGTCGAAACACGTTACGAAAGTACAGCAGGAGAAAGACACCCACAGTTATGACCCGGGCGGGCCCTTCCCCATAGAGTGTAAGGAGGAAAGAAGGCCTTAACATTCCGGGGATGTGGACGCATTCTGACAATCAGAAGCCTCCTTTCGGGCTTGCTGAGCGGAGGTTTTTATTTATCACGCATCACTGTTTCACCCAGTGCCTCCATCTTGATTACAGACTCCATCTGTGACTCGCAGCACTACGGACGCGATTGTGAGCATTTATGCAGTTGTGCCAACAATGAGACTTGTTTCGTCAGCACTGGAGCCTGTCCTTCTGGATGTCCTCCTGGCTTCGGTGGAGATTCATGTATGGACGGTAAGTCCCGACCAAAGTGTAAGTGTGTGTATGTGTTGGTGCTTGTGTGTGTGTGTGTGTGTGTGTGTGTGTGCGTGCGTGCGTGCGTGCGTCTGTGCGTGTGTGTGATGTCTTTAACAATGCTAGATGCCAACTTATGATTGAGGAACAATGACATATTGCCTTATATATGCGACGTGCCACTAACTAGAGCATGGAAGATTCATTCACAATGTTGCCTGTATGGGCCTTTACTACATAAGACAAGAATGGTGTGCTCCTCCGGTATCCAGGGGTGGTCTACTGAACAGCTAACCTTCTGGGTCACGGCTGGGTCACGGCTATTAACATATTATGTGACCACGTGCACAAGTTATATTTACATTTATAAACAGCTGGCGAGAAACTATGTCGGTGGAACTATCTTGGAACACCCATTATCTCTGGGGAAAATTGGCTTTTAGAAACTAGAGCAAGCATCACTGTCGCACACATAGCCTCGTCAAGTCTGCTTATCTTTTTTTGTAGCATGGCCGCTGTCACAAACTTCTGATCTTGTTTTTACCGACTGTGAGCTGTCTGGAAATCGGTTGATGATAAGTTTGTGGCAATGATGATTGTAGAAATTGTTTGACCAATGACGTATGGGATGTTGCTGAAAACAGGTGTGTCAGATTATCATAGTATGTGCCCTTTCAACCAGTATCTCTCTTTTCTCGGTTATACCTCCCAGGCCATATCACCAGTAGCATCTTCATGTGATTCTACTCCAACAGCTTCATTGACATCAATTAGAACTATATCTGTTTGGAGGTGCTACATTGTGCTATATCCACGCCAAGTTGTTTACTTGAAACTCATTATTATGTTCTACTTCTGTGCTATCTGCAGTTGGTGCATATACTTGTACGATTTTCGTGTATAATCGCTCGCCACTTAATCCAACAGAATTCGATCATAGTATACACGTCTGGTATGCAAGTTTGAAGATTTCTTCTACAGAATTGTCCGTGATCCAGAATAATGTAACAGTATGTGTAGTTTGGGTTATAATTAGGATCTAGTGGGGAATTAGAGATACAGCACGATTGAGCATTATGAGTGAAAGCGGAGAGAGATGCTCAATCGTGACGTATTGTTGTTGTGAAGGGCAGTCAACATCCGATATTCCAGCAAGGCAGACACGGCTTGTCATCTTACGCAAATAAACAAACTTTTATTCAACCTTCGACTTTATTACTTCTTTCTACACTATGACAGAGGTAAATATGGAGCCGTATGTCCAGGATTCTGAATTGAGCCGTCCGGCTACCACGCGAAGTACTATATAACTCAGAAGATAAAAGTATCAAGAGGCTTTTCTAGAGCCGTGGCTGAATTGTAATGTCATCCCTGGTAATGGCCGTTAACTGAATCTCAGCCTTCAACGCTTTCCAGGGCCGCGATCTGAACTCTGGAGTTTCAAAAGAAAAGGCTTACTATTTCCAAGCGCCAGCCAATGAACGTTATCAAATTCAAGGGGCCTCCCATGGCCGTTGCATGAATCCTATCGTTTTTCAAGAAGAGCCATCCTGTCCTGGGACCTTGAGAAAATCAGAAATTCAAGTTGAACATTTGTCGGGCTCAACTGATCATGGAAAAAGCCTCGTAAATTCGTGATCGGGCTTCTTGAAACTAATTGTCATTGGGCTTCGGTTGACCTTGACAATTTTTTGGGCCTTGTCAATCCTACGACCCAAATGTATGACCCATCCCAAATGACGATGAAATACCCACTCGAGAATCAAGGAAGGGACCCAACCAGGGGTCGAAAATAATCCAGGCATCCCATGAGACGGGACCCAAGCAGGAAGAGTGTCCAGCAGCCCACGAGAAGGACGAAATTATCTGAGGACGAGAGGGGATATCTGAACTCCGCCACCGGAACTCTGGAACTAATTGTCAGTTGATGCGGGCTCGTGTAAGTGAACTGGATCCGTCAGCGAGCAAAAGAAGGTAACTGTTTAGTTAAAGAGACAATTTGTATTTCCTGGATCTCCGGTGATGTGCCGTAATTTCTTAGTTAGAGCAGAGTCTAAAACATTATTGTACTCTAAGAAACAGGTATGAGGATTTATAGTGAACTTTTTGGTTTCAATATGAGTTATTGAAGACAGGGTTCTTCCTTCCTCTACGCTGACAGGATATTGATGGTGATTCGTGTAATTAATATTACAACTGGTGCTCTTTAGGGATTAACAAAGTGAAATTTTTACGATTTTGGAACTAAATAACTAATTGAACAGTTTTATGGACTGTGGGAATTGTGTGTTGTAAATTAGTAAATTTATGTGATTCATAAATAGGATAATTAATTAACCAGTTTTTAGAAACAAATAATTTGAAATTGTGTGTTTCTTGGTTCTTTGCTTGCTTTCTTTCAGTATTTTCAGCATGGCGGAACAGGACACCCTAGCGCATCCTCCTTAAATTAGGAGATTGAAATTGTGTGTTTTTTTTGTTCTTTGCTTGCTTTCTTTCGGTATTTTCAGCATGACGGAACCAGACAACTTGGCCCAGGTGTTGACGGGAGTGGGAACAGCGGTAGGAAAATTAAATATGATAATCAACCAACAAGGATTGACAACAGAAATTTTGAGGTTTAGTGGACAGGCCAGGGAATATAAAAAATGGATCACTTCCATAGAAAAATATGCCTATTTAATCTCAGCAACAGATGTAGAAAAAATGAGGTTGGCTTATCAGACGGCAACGGAACCGGTCTCGGATCATATAAGAAGAAAGCTAGAAGCTAGAGTAGATGAGACATGGGAACAATTCAAGGAAGACCTAGCAAGGAAATATGCAGAAATAACGGATCCACAACATGCATTTTCGGTGTTGAGGCAGGCTAAACAAAATAACGGAGAGACGGTACAATTGTTTAGCGATAGATTAATTAATCTGGCTGAAGAGGCATTCTTAGGACAGAATGTACGAGGAGAGGAGGTGGAAAGGATGTTGGTAGGGATCTTTGTGGATGGCATAAAGTCTGATGGTTTGAAACTTAAATTAATGAGGGAAAACCCTGAGAGGTTATCACAAGCGGTGGATATCGCGGTACAAGAAGAAAATTTGAGACGTAGGTTTAGATTAAGAACAGGACGAGAAGTGGGAAGTAGTCGAGATGACAGAGTTGAGGAACCTATGGAAATAGGACAAACAAGATTCGGATGGAATAGGAGAGGAGGTATACAGACGTTACAAGGTAGAAATAGGTATGATAATGAGGAAAGAAGAAATATGAGATACCCTACAAGAGAAACAGTAGGTAACACAAATAGTACAAATATTGTCTGTTGGAATTGTGGTCAACGGGGACATGTTTTTCGGTTTTGTAATAACAGGCGTGTCCAGTCGAATACACAGGGTAGACATGACATTAACAAGGTGAGTAGGAATGTTGAAGATAGACGTAGGAATTTTACAGGTACGAGAACGCAGGAAAGAATTGTTAACAAACGCGGACGCGGAAGAAAAGAGAACCTGAGAATGAATGAATTGATCCATTCATCCAGAAGAAATACAGCCCAAATATATTCACTAGAAAAAAGGAGAAAGTCTGTAAGAGAAACGGTAAGTAATACAAATAAAACAAATATGGTTTGTCGGAGCTGTGGTCAAAGGGGACACGTTTTTGGATTTTGTAGTAACAGAGGTGCTCAGTTTAATACACAGAATAGAAGTGTGCATAGTAGAACAAATAGAAATTTTCGAGAAATGCAAAGAAGACGTGGAGTTAATCAAACTAGCGCAGAAATTATGACACTGGAAAAAAATGATAGAAGACAACGTGGTAGAGGTGTCCAATCGAATGGCCAGTATGATACCATTACGCCAAGGCCACGTCAAAGCTCAACCTGCTTTAGAAAACAACCACTTTATAAGAACGACAGAAACTGTCACAGATGGAATGTAAACGACGTGACGAGAACACGAAGGTATGAAGAGGGACAACATGGCAAGCCAGAAGAAAATAGTTGGCAGAGACAGAACTTTTATAAGAAAAGATGGAACTGGAATTGGCCATCTAATAGTGAAGAGCAGAAAACATTACGAAATCAATGGTTTGAAATCAGAAGATTGAAATATGCACTCGCAAAGTCAAACAAAGGAGAAAATCAGCATCAGACTAATAGAACCTTAGCTGATGATCGACAGGAAAGAGAGACACAGACGCAGATGATTGAAGTAATAGAACGGAACACACAGACACAAGTTGATACAGTAGGGAAGAGAAACACTGTTGCATTAAAGAGAGACACAGGTACAGAAGTTAGACAACCCAAGACAGAAGACAGCAGAAAGAAAATTAGAAAGAATGTTAGGGCTAGAAATGGAAAAACTTTGCTCAGGTATAATCATGGATGTGGAACCGAAGAATCTTATGAATCGGAATTTTCGGACCTCACAGATTCTGATATAGAATGTACACCAGACAGAGATTTAAAAAGAATGATTAGGAACGATCCTGACTCGAAACGAGATGTTTCCTCGGGCGGTATGGTTGCTGGTGGACAAGCAGGCAAATGTTTAGTTAGTGACTCTTTGGAACTAGATACCAGTTTATATGACAGGAAAGTAGGGAAGGTCAAGAGACGAATACCAAGAGAGAGAGAGGAAGATAATTCCAAAAAGAAAGATGTTTGTGGAACACAAAAACAGCAAACAGCTGAAGAGTCGCTGAAAAAAGCTAGAGGTCTCATGAAATCAGTAAGACCATGGTTATATGGAAATAACTAATACGTGCAGGCTTGAATATTTTGTAACTGAGCTTGGAATAATTCAGGTTCGATGAGAGTTATATCGGCCCACTGTCATATAGTATTAAGAACCAGTCCCGTGACTTGGACATGTAGCAAGGGCACACGTGGAACACTTAAGGAGAGATGAAGAAGAGATAGAATATAATAATAATAATAATTATTATTCAGACACAAGGTTTTTAGATGAACAACTCGTTAGAGGTGCTACAGTAACCCCAGGCGTTAGAAGAGATCCAACACAAAATCGCTTGTTAGCAACTCCAGGTTTTGATGATACTCAAGAACAGACGATACCGAAAACAATAGAAGAAGAAAAGTTGAATGAGACTCATTATGATAGTATGGAGGAGGAAATAAGTGCTCCGTTTAGGAACACTAGACAGGCAACGAAAAGAAGAATGGATAGACAAAGAGATAGAGAAGTGAAAAGACAGAGGAGAATTAGGGATTATTCAACGAGCGGGGAGGATATGCCGTTACTAGAAAGATCCTTGAGGAATAGTGATCGACAAATTAGATGGGATATTGAACAAAAGAGATTAGCGGCAGCTAAAGAGAGACATACAGACGAAGAAGAAGAAATGGATGAAAAGTCAGAGTCAAGTAGTAGTAGTATGGAGGAAACAAATGGATTGTACGAAGAAGAAGACATTGATGTAGAATTAGCATTGGTTCAAAGAAATTTGGAGTTATTGAAGAAGTGGAACCGTAGGAAGTAGATAAGTAGAGAATATTGCAGATAGCAATTTATAAGTGTTAGAATTCGAAAATGAAGAAGATGACTCTTGGTATTTTTATAATCAATATGGAGGTAGTTTTGAATGAAGTATATGTATATATTTGGTTATTTCTCTATGGGGTGGAATTGATGGTTGATTTTTTTAGTAGCTTGGACAAATTGAAGGGAAATAATTGGCAGGTAGGGCCACAAGTAAATAGATGAGTGGATGGTGAATACTACATTAGTATAGATAAGAGGACTTGTACTGTAGTTTACAGTGATTAATTAAGAGGATTTTCCGGGTAGTATGATGTGTTTGGAGTTAGGCTAGAAAAAGGAGGAATTAATGTTTGTACTATTTGTTATCATTGATATCGGCAGATATGGTTATAAGATTTGGATATTGGTCTGTAAGTAACAGATACACATAGGTAGCATTGAATTGGTGGGTTTACTTGGAATGGTAAACTTGAAATTGACGAGAGGAATGAAGAAAAAAAAAAAAAAAGCTAGTAGTGTTGAATCAATATTTTTTTTGATAATAACAATTATTATTGACGGAAACTGAAGATAAATTCTGAAACTTTATTCATAAAGTATGTATGGAAAGAGAAGTGTGATTGCTTCTTACTTTTTCCTTTCTTTTTCTTATTTTCCTAAGTGCGCACTAACTCAATCTAACATATCTTTTCTGTGAGAATGTGAAATGGGGGATAAGGGAAATATCTTCAGTTTTGTCAATCATAATTTTAATGAACAATTTAAATTTAAAAGCGGTTCGCTTACAGAGAGTTGTAGGAAGTTTTATAGAGAATTTGGTGGGGAGTTTTTGGTATTATTGATATACTGGGAAGTATGTCTCTGGTTAGCAATTGGCTATGATGAGGTAGGAAAATGAGAATGGAGTTAGGAAATATATTTTAAATTTAAAAGCGGTTCGCTTACAGAGAGTTGTAGGAAGTTTTATAGAGAATTTGGTGGGGAGTTTTTGGTATTATTGATATACTGGGAAGTATGTCTCTGGTTAGCAATTGGCTATGATGAGGTAGGAAAATGAGAATGGAGTTAGGAAATATATAAATGGAATGGCCTGAATAAATAGAGATCTGGTACATTATTAGTATGGTTGTTGGGGCCACTATACGTAATAATTTTAAGAAAGTTTACTTGGAAAAGCTTTGTTTATTCACTTGGGGTTTTATTTTCGTGTAACTGGGCAATGATGGTTGTTAATTGATTATTTTATTGAGACTATGTTTCAATGCTATATGTATATGTATTATGTTTTATTTCATGCTTGGTTTGGTTTTATAAAAAGTTAGTTTAAGTAAGTTAGGATCGTTGAGTTTATAGTGCTTTGAGTAAAACACTATTGGACCGTAAAAGTGTCTAATAATGATATAATATTTGCTTTTGGGTTGATAAAATGCATGCCATATTAATTTTGAAAATGTGTTTTAATTGGATAATTGTGACGCCTTGTTTTGATTTAGTTTTGCGTAAACAGTTGGATTGATAGATTAAGTGATGTGGTTAATGAATTGGTTTTAAGTTTGGTTAGAATATTAGTTAACTTTTCAAATACAGGGGGCTTTCGTTCAGAAAGGAATTATAAAATTATTGAGGGAGGGTATGGAGACATAGGCTGCCGAGAAGGTTAGGTTGCTTGAAAAGCTTCGAATATATAAGTAGAGTATAACTAGATAGAAGTTTAAGGGAAAAACTGTGAATAGCAGCATATAGAAGAAATACATAGGGGGATAAAGGGCAGATCATGGGACATGAAGGGGGCAAGAAATAGGTGCTGTGAAAAACCAGCTTTAATTATATTAAACAGGATCTCATGCTAAAAGGTGAGATAACGCAATTTGGACAAGATTGTGGTTGGAAATTTTAAATGTTGAAGATATAAGGCTTGAAACTTACGTAAAAAGTTCTATTTCATATAGGGTTGTATATATAAAGCTTGTAAAACATTATATCAACTTAGTTTATAGAAAACAAAGATCTATTTTTGTATGACGTATTTATAAGAAAAAATTTGATTGTACAAATTTTTTTTATTGGCAAAGGAGGTAAATGTGGTTATGTGGAATATGCGTTTCTTTGTGCTTATCTTGACTATTTATTCCTTTTACTTGGTGCACCCCTTCTTTACTTCTTCTAAATACGTTGTTCTCGTTGTTCGGGTTGTCTTGTATTGAGAAATGCGAGTGATTTCCTAATGCCAGTTGTACAAATACGATTTTACGAGCCATTTTGTTTATAATATGCATATTTTATATAGGAACTTGAGGAGCCAAGGAATATATAGTGGATTGCTATATAGTTTGGGGAAATGAAAGAAGAGTAGAAATGGTAAGTTAAAAAAGGGTTACAGTACATGGTACGAGGTATAGAGGTAAAATGGAAGAAGAAGTGGGTTGATTATATAGCTGGGGAAAGAGTTAAAGAAATAGAATGTTTAATTAAATTGGAGTTGGTTTGGGGAGGATTAGAAGAACTATGGAAGATTAGAGGAAAAAGAGGGAATAGAGTAAGGGGATTAGGAGTAAAGATTTTTCCTTTATAAGGAAAATTCTTTAATAAACATGGGGAGGTGTAACAGTATGTGTAGTTTGGGTTATAATTAGGATCTAGTGGGGAATTAGAGATACAGCACGATTGAGCATTATGAGTGAAAGCGGAGAGAGATGCTCAATCGTGACGTATTGTTGTTGTGAAGGGCAGTCAACATCCGATATTCCAGCAAGGCAGACACGGCTTGTCATCTTACGCAAATAAACAAACTTTTATTCAACCTTCGACTTTATTACTTCTTTCTACACTATGACAATAAGTATACAAGCCATCCCACGCAGCCCAGCTGGAGGAGAATTAAGACGCGTGGCTTGGCCATGCCCAGATTCACAAGCAATTAAAGGACTAGGTCAACATCTCCTGCCACCTGTAGTAGAGAAGTGGCTACTGCAGTGGTTCTCAGCCGGTGGGGAATTGTTATGGCTTGGGGGGGGGGGGGGAGAGAAAAAAAAAAGGGGGGGGATTACGATTATTTCAAGATCGCGTTAATACAAGAACCTATTACTTGATATTGTTTTCCCCTCAATACTTTTGTCACTTGTTTTCCCGAGAGGAATGTGGAATCAACAAGCACATCTTCAAACTTATTATCTGTTGGGATTATTGACTGACTTCTGTCTACACTCTTCCCTTCTGTCTTCCCTTCCATATATCTATTTCTTTCACTCTCTCGGTTATTCCCTCAACACATACTCCGACAACAGTTCCTTTCAACGATAAATAAAAGATTTATTAATAAAAAAAACTATGTCTGGTGTATGTATGGACTGTGTATATGTAGTCGGTATTGTCTGCTAGTGTGAATGCAAGATAGGACTTTTAGCCGTTAGTCTTCGTAGTTTCTCTAGCATTCAAACGGCCAAAACATCAGACATCAAACATAGACGTGGAACGGTCTCACCCTGGATGCTCCTTTTCGGCTTGAGTCTTGACTTAATCCACTTATTGAAAACAATTTTCAATGTTTTATCATCAGAAATATAATCCAATAAAGGTAAGTCACTGAAGTTCAGATATGTCCTGTTTTGGAAGGTAGTATAGTCCACCACTGAATACACATTACGACTGTTTATAAATGTCTATTTCTATGTTAAATGTTCTCGTGTTCTTCAATGTTTCTTTTAGGTGATTACCTAATTGCACTATATTCTAGCCTATTTGCTCTGCTTGAATAAAGGTCTTTCACTGAGGTTCACCAAAACATGTTTCTTGGCATTCGTTATGTCACCCCCTCTTATTGACTGTGTAGGTTGATGTCTTATATAGTGACATATTTTCACTGCACCTGTGAAGTGCTTGATAAAAGTGAACGTTCTTTCCGTTATTATCAACACTGCTTTCTCTATACAAGAGATGTACTGGTTTATCTTCTTTGATATGTCAGGCTGTGTAGTGGAACCTGGGTAATAAACATTAAATCAGATGATTTAAGTCTGCTTCATATTACTGTTTATGTGATTGTCTTTCTCCAGCCGTAATGAACAGCTTCCGAAAGACTACTCTGACATAAACAGCAGAATCCACTAAAATCTAAACTATTCACTAAATAGAAAGCAATAGTAAACCCTAAGCACACACACATTTCCCTATGCTAATATTACTCTAATATTAGTGTTACCTTATATATCTAGAATTAATGATACTCCAAGCATTGAAATCTATTAGCACACAATCACTTCTATGCCATTTCCCGGGATGATTTCTTTGCTATTTTCAGGAGACATAAATCCAGTTTGCCGCCCCTTTAGGTAGCACACACTAACACAACAACCCCAGTTGCTACTATTTATATTGGGCCTTCCGTTCTTCGTTAGTGATTGATGTCATACATCAACAATCGCCTTTTCCGTTCCCGTAACATCAAAAGTTCAGTGAAATCACGTATACGTCCGGCCGCTCCGTCTTCTCCGCTATTCCCCTACGCTCATCATTCGTCGCCCATCAAAGAGTTCTTATTTCTTTGATCACCGTCTCCCGCGGTTTTCGAAGTTTTCCCCCAGCGCGATCGTACTGTTTCCCGTGTCAGGTCAGATCGTCAAGCAATGAACTTTGCGAACACCTGTATCCTATTTTCATATTTGTCGGTCAATGATCTTTTATTCGTCCTCATCTCAGAATGAAGTACACGATTGTTAACCCTTCTCCGATATTGCCATTAATGTTATATTTAATTTTAACTGGGAATCACTAAACTATCATCATTCTGTGACAACTTTACGGTTCTGTACTTCTCGCCCTTCTGAAATTCAGTTTATAACGTAAGTAGACCCGCAAATCACGTTTTATGTAGACGTCAAGAATTGTCCTAGTATGTGTTATTAAATTTGGCTTCCATTGTTACGTATAACTGTGTAGAGGCGGGGGGGGGGGGCGGGGGGCGGGGGGATTTATAGCGAGGAAATACGAAAGGGGGAGAATGACGTTTTGAAAATATGGTGAAGGGGTGCACGGGCCAAAAAAGGTTGAGAACAACTGGCCTACTGGCTTGCTTTCCTGGCGGTGATCTTGTGTGCCCGGTGGTGATCGCAATGCAGGCGATTGTTGAAAATGTTATTGTTGTTGCTATTGTCGTTGGTTACACTGCCTGCAATGAATACCAGCAAATTATGGGTAAGCCAAGGTTGCAGGTGATATTAGCCTGATTATCCATCCAATGACGGTTGGTCAATCAAACATGGGGCTCGTCAGTGTCACCAATACATACAGACATGGCACAGTGCCGTTTGAAGACATGTGCTATATAATCCGTCAGTTTGGCTGTGAGCTAAACATATCATATGTTATATGCTGGGAATGTTATTGTTGGAAGAAGCCAAATTCAGTTTGTCATTTCTTATGAATATTTGATGATTCATACAGACAGCTTTGGAGGCGGGCAGTTGAGATACAGTCTATCTGGAGGTCAGAAGGGCAGAATGGATAAGAACACGGGTTCTTAAACATCATGTGCGCTGATGCCGATGTCAGGGGTTCAACCCCTACACCGGACTGTTGGATTAAAATCTTGACCTCTGGATCTTGACTTGAGGACGTCAATTACAAGTGCCTCTGAAGTCGGAGTGGGTTCACCTGATGGCGAGGGACACTGTTAATAGGGAAAGTTAATTTGCATCCAACATTCAGTCCTGTGCCACTAGAAGTACTTGTATGGACGACGCTTGAGCTCAAAGCGAGCGAGCGCAAAAAAAAAAAAAAATAAACAACAACAAAAAACAAACAAATAAACAAACAAACAAAATAGTCATTCTCATCTGCACAGTTATTTTATGATTTTGCCACACCACAATATTATCTCATAACTGCGTCACATCACACATTTATTTCATGATTTTTACCAAATCACAATGATATTTCATATATTTACCATACCGCAAAGGTATTTCATAACTTTACCACACCACAAAGTTGTTTCGTATATTTACCACAGCCAGAGACCTAGTACTGATAAGACATGCGTACGCCTGTCGCAATCAGGTAATTTCTATTTCTTAGAATAACTTCACAATGAGTCAGGCGAACCAGTCGTCCCTTTATGGAAGATATATTCCTCTCTCTCACCGAGCACTACTTCCGTATCACAAAGTGCTCGATACATTAGTAATCACCGAAACAATTCAACCATGTCGGTGCCTGAAACATGATAGTGTATAAGTATTACAAGCAACATTCTATTTACACATGCTCAAACTGTTAATATTCAGTCTAGCCATCGCGGCATATCCACAAGCAAATCGTCGCCGTCTAACGCAATCATAGCACGGTCAAACTATGGCGGTTATATGGTTTTCAATCGTTTCTCTTCTCAGATTATCTCAGTCTTCTCAAACACGTCTGTCTCGGTCGGTAGTCGCACACATTCAGTCGTGACCCCTGTCCAGTCTTATCTATCACGTGTCCCTGGTCACGTGTTTCTCGTCTGAATTCCCTTTAGTCAGTCCTTGTCGGGTTTGTACTGTCCCTGACCTCTGAGGTTAGGTGTCTGTCAACAGTTGTGACCTGTCCTCGCTTTTTAATACCTGTATCGTAGTCAACACCTGTTGACTGGCTGTCTTTCTCTATGACTGTCTTGTCAGCTCAGTACAGTCCTCTAGGTCCTCAGTAGGACTTTGACAACACATCACACAGTTATCTAATACCTTGCCACATCAATCCATCCATCATGTGCCATGCTGATAAGAGTAGGCGGTCATCTTTTGCCATCTCACTCGATCACTAGAGTCGTGATCGTGATGATTTTTATTGATAAGTATGTTTTTCATCTTGCAAAAAGCTACCTTCGCAATAGCAATTCTTGTTCTAATTTCTTCAAGGCATCTCCTATCAGATGTTATGACTGTTCCGAGATAACTGTACCGATTCACTTGTTTAAGAATATGCCCATGTACTTGTATATTACATTGTGGTATTTCATTCTTCCCAGTGACGACCATAATCCGTTCTTCTTACAATTCAATTCTAACCATAATTGTTCACTGTGTGCAACTAAATGTGCGCATCTACTAAATATTGCAGGTCCTGTTGATTGTCTGCAATCAAGACTGTATCGTCTGCATATCTAATGTTATTTATACATCGCCCCTCCCCTTTCCCATACAACCCCCCCCCCCCCCAATGTTGATTCCTTCATTATCCTTTATATTTCTTAAAATATGTTTACTGTACATTGACAAGAAATAAAATCTGGAGACATTACACATACCTGTCTCACACCTCTCTTAATACGTTGATATTGACCTACTTTATTATTAATTCTTATGGCAGCTTGTTGTTTCCATATATGTTTTTTTTGTTTTTTTTTACAAATCTAAGGTATGTTCCATCAATTTGTAGATCTTCAAGCATCCTTATCACATCCACATGTCTCACACTTTATCGAAAGCGTTTGTGTAGCCAATAAAGCAATGGTGTAGATCTTTGTTTACTTCTGCAGAACGTTTAATTACTGTTCTCAGTATATACACAACATTTACTGTACCCTTGTCTACTACAAACCCACATTGTTCGTCTCCTATTTCAAGTTGTATTTTCTTCCTCTTTGCATGATAATTCTTAGCAAAATTTTCGTGATGTGACTCTATATACTAATTGTTAACTTTATCACACCCAGAAGTTATTTTACATCTTTTCCACATTGCATAGTTATTTCATAACTTTACAAAACCACACAACCAAGAAACACATTTGTTCCATAACTTTACCACACCACAAATTTATTTCATACCTTTTTCACACAACAATGTTATTTCATAAGTTTTCCACACCACACAGTTATATCATAACTTTTCAGAATGCATCTTCCGTTTGCTCCGATTGCTGTGATGTTGATTATGCTGTTTGTCTAATCACGTTTGTGGTTGTACTTGTCTGCTGTATAGCAAACAGTTGTTGTTGTTGTTTTTTTGTTATATATCCCTTGCAGGACGTTGCAGTAAACACCAGTATTTTTCAGCTGCTGTTGATGTTCTGGGCAAGATTACGCTCAGTAGTTTGCCATTGAATTCTGAGCGACTGCCTCATACTCCGCAAGTTAACAACGCGGCGAGAACCGCTACCGATTCTAGTGCAGGTTATGTTCCTTACATGGATATACGGGATTATGGAGAAAGACCCTAGGCCAGGAATACCGGCTCATACAGTATACAGTATATTCATCTCATACAGCATACAGTATATTCACCGATATGACCAGGTTTTATTTTAAATCTTTCAGCATGTCCTGCAGGAAAGCTTGGCAACTATTGTAACTTAACGTGCAGCGATAATTGTCAGCCATTCCCAAATAGAAACACCCCAGCGTGCGACAACAACGCTGTCTGTCTGACTCAGTGTGAGGCTGGCTTCATTGGGTCGTCATGTACTGAAGGTATGTATCGTGTTGTTTGACTTGATTATTGCTACACTGCACATGTCTGGTCTTTGACTGCTTTGCTACGTCCAGTGTGAAGATTTGTGATCTTTTGATTTCAGCGAAGGTATCTTCATCACCATCATCATCATCATCATCATCATCATCATCATCATCATCATCATCATCATCATCATCATCATCATCATCATCAAGTTCCTGGGTTGGAACTGATCTAGATTGGACTTTTCTCTGTCTCAGTTGCAAGTTGATACTGTGGTTATTCTTTCTCAGCCCCAAGCTCATGTTTCTGCGTGAGTCGCTGTCACTCCCTGAGATGCATCGGTTCTTCTCCCCTCCCGTGCGTGGTTGATGTAAACAGAACGTTTGTTTTCTTCTTTTCACCGGCATGCTGTATTTATTTCAGTTCCGTCCTGCTGGCGCTTGTGACGTCGCAGCCAATCCAAAGCCTTCTTTCATCAGCTCTTTGGCGCAATGTCGCTGTTATCTGGTATGTCGTAAAATGGGGTTGTATTAATCAAGCTTTTGACGGTTTCGAGAATCATATCACAGATGGGTAGAACACGACCGCACACGCTTATCGACATGGCACACGATGATGACGATGAGATGATCTAAATACAACATACATGTCTATTTTACCCTTTTTGTTGCCGGCCAGATAGCTATATTAGAAGGTAAATACACAGATTGCTGTTCATAGCTTGTTTTATGGATGTGTGAAGTGGTAAACGACCCGGTTTATGACCCTTTTTTATTGCCGGCAGCCAGCGATGTCAGTATGCTCAAAGCTGAGGGTTATAGATGAGTGGATCGACTTCATGAAACACGGGTTCATCCCATCTGTCTCAGTCTCTCGCTGTAGAACGACGACTGGGTGTGAAACCACTCTTCGACTGTTACACATTTTGGGTCCCTCATAACCATGTCATATAGAGGCAGATGTTTGGACAGAGAGGAAGAGGAAGAAGAAGACGAGAAGGATATCAGGCACACCATTTACCAACCACTGGATCACACGGTTGAGAGACTCACACATGTACATAACCCTTTTACTTCTCATCTCAAACCATTCCGCCCGTATCATGCCACACCGCCCACCTCACCCATTACTGACCCATCGCTAGCTCTTCTGCCGTTATTCACAAAACCACGCGACTGAGTGACTTGAACACGGACATATACCCTTTAATTCCCACTTTAAATCATTCCGCCTATATTTAGCCAGTTTACCCACCTCACCCGTCACAGACTAACCTCATTAGCCATACCGGCCAACTCGACGATCGTGGAAACACCCCAACCACCTTACTACTTATTCCGCCCATCTCCACCATCACAGAGCCCCCCCCCCCCCCCGCTAGCCGCTTTGCCACCAGGGCTCCTAACACGAAATGGATTCCTATATCTGACTATTCCACCATATCGTGGAAGAACATTGTACCCCTAATCCTTAAACACCACCAATGTTCCCACTTCCCCACGCCTCCCCAACTTGAACCCTTAACAATGAACGGACGCATGTTTCTAGCCACACTACCATCTCGTCTCTTAATAAGGAACAGACGCGTGTATCTAGTCACTCCACCACCCCGTGGATGAGCATTGTACACTTAACCATTACGCTCCGCATCTGTTGCCACCTTCCCCACGCCTCCTACCTCAAACCCGATTGTCAACTCGGCGACCGTGACTCCTCTCAACCGCCCCGTCTCTTAACAACGAATCGCCATCTTTTAATTTTCCCATCCTCCCTCACCCCACCACTTATCAGCCATCTTTAATTTTCCCAGTCACCCCCACCCCACCACTAAACATCCATCTTTGATCTTCCCAACCTCCCCCAAACCTACCACCTCAATCCCGATAGTCAACTTTACGTGCGAAAGTTACCTCCCTTCGGATCCCCATCCTCAAAGAGGGTTCAATAGGGATCCGATTTTGATGGGATCCCCTTGACATCACATCGACCTATATAAGGACATATTCGGGGGATCAGTCTCTTTTGGATCCTCAAAATCTAGTCCTTTGCAACGCTTCTTACTACCCCCTGGATCTTATTGTAATTTATATTTGACCTATCAGTATGAGCAGCTGTAAAATAGAACTGTTAAAAAACACGGTATCTGCTCTACCATGTTAACTCATATTTCCTTAAATTAAAATTTCTATTAATTCAGGTTGAGCAACATTCAGCTTCTGTTGACAGCAGTGTCTCCGATCTTGTAACATAATCGTGTGAGTCATTCTACGTGTCCATTGATGTAAAATGTAAAAAGTCATTTTCTGCACTGAGGTAGTGTAACTTCCATCATTTCAGAATGTAGTGTTGGAACGTTTGGTGTCAATTGCAACCAATCGTGCAGCCCGAATTGTGCGCCTTCCGGCCAGGCAGCTGTGTCCTCGTGTGACACTAAGACTGGGATCTGCATCAAGGGGTGTCAGACTGGGTTCTATGGAGCTATGTGTGGAGACAGTATGTATGATGTTGTATGTCTTTGCCTGTGATATACTGAATATGTGTACTGCCTTTTGACAACCGTACAATAGGTATTTACATTTTTGGTTTCATACAAAGGCATCATCTTATTCCTCCGTCTTGTATCTCCCGCATATGTCCTCAAAAGTATCATAGCAGGCATGATTCAGGGGAAGACAGGGGTTACAGCGTGTGCATCCATTGCGGTGGTGTGTAGGGGGAACATTTGCATATCAAGAAAAGGGCACTTCTTTTTATTTTATTCAAATCCAAGATAATCAGATTGCTACTGGAACTATTAGTGTTGGAACTCTTCGCTGGTTGCTGAGGATGGGGACGGAGCGCTTATGGGAATGTCCCGAATGCTGTGATGTCGGTTCATAAATCAATCAATATAGATACGTGAAGAAACAGTTTAAGATATATATATATATATATATATATAGATATATATATCTGGGTAGCGGGGTAGGGGTATCCCCTATCAAAGGAGAAGTAAGGCGCCTCCTTCCCTCCGCTAGCCTACGGGACACCCTTGGGCAAGGTGGAGTACCCGTTTAGCCCCCCGATCAGGGTTACGTGAAGCCATGGGTGCAGGTGGTGGATGAAGATGGAGAGCAGCCGACAGATAGTTGTAGGTTATGGTCTACACCTTCACGACGGTAGGCAGAGGATCTCCTTTTTTGAGGAGACAATGGCTACGGTCACTGACCAGTATGGTCACTGCTGGGAAGGAAAGCAATGGCAAACTACCTTCTTTACACATGCCAAGAAAATCATGTTGTGTTCACTTATCGATAATCAGAGAAACGGCGTAAATGGGTGCTCCATAGGAGCAGCCTCGCCCGGTAGGGATAGTCATGCGCACCAGGTGACTCCAGACCGTCAACAGGCTACTAGGTGCAAAAGATTAATATCATTGAAAGTAGGAACTTGGAATGTTAGAACAATGAATGCAGATGGAAAGTTGGAGGACATCAAAAAAGAAATGGAGAGAGAGAAGATTAACATATTAGGAATATCGGAAACGAGATGGAGGGGAGCAGGGATAAGGACAGGAGAGGAATGTAAGATTATTTACTCGGGGGGAGAAGAACAGCAAAGAGGTGTAGCCATTATATTAGATAAGCAAACATCAAATTCTGTCAAAGGATATTGGGCTGTGTCAGACAGAGTTCTATTAGTAAAATTAAACGGAAGACCTTTTAAAATAAATGTAATTCAAGTATATGCCCCAACAAGTGAAAGCAGTGAAGAAAGTATAGAGGAATTTTATAATGACATGGAGTCTGCTTTGAAGAACTGTAAAAAATCAGAAATAAATATCATAATGGGTGATTTCAACGCAAAAATAGGAAAGCAAAGCGATGGATACAGTGTAGGCAACCATGGTTTGGGAGAGAGAAATGAAAGAGGTTACAGACTTGTAGAATGGGCAAAAGAACAAGAATTGGTTGTAGGAAACACCTGGTTTAAACAACATCCTAGAAGATTATGGACATGGAGGAGTCCAGACAGCAGGATTAAAAACCAGATAGATTACATCCTGATAAGCAAAAGGTTTCGAAATGCATTAACAGTTGTAAAAACAGTTCCAAATGCAGACTGTTACAGTGATCACAGATTAATTACTGGCACATTGAGGGTAAAGTTAAAGAAAGTCAAGTATACAGCAGGAAACCCTAAATATGACTTGTGCAAATTGAAAACTGACAAAGAAATACAAGATAATTTTAACATAGAAGTAAAGAACAAATTTGATTTATTGTCTGATCTAGAGATCCTATTTCAAGATGTAGATGATCAATGGGAAATGCTGAAGAATTCAATCAGTTGTGCAGCAGAAAAAACTATTCCAAAAGTAAAGAAAGTTGGCCGTAAGACATGGATGACTGAAGAAATTTTACAACTAATGGAAACAAGAAGACAGAACAAAAATAATCCTGCCAAATATGAAGAAATTCACAGAAAAGTCAGAACCTTATGTAAGGAGGCTAAAGAAACATGGCTTGAGAAAAATTGCAGAGAAATTGAAAAACAACACAACAGTAAAAATGCAAAACTAATGCACAAAAGAATTCAGGAGATTACTAATCAAAGAACACGTACATCAGCAGGCTGCCTAAAGACAAAAGATGGAAGAGTCATAATAGAAAAAGATCAGATATTACATGAATGGTCAGATTACGTGAAAAACCTGTATGACGATAGCAGAGACGAACAATATATTGTTCAAAATAACAATGAAGGGCCAGCAATTTTGAAAATGGAGGTTCAGAATGCTCTTAATCATATGAAATCTGGCAAAACCCCCGGTCCAGACAGCGTCACAACAGAAATGATTAATTCTTTAGAAGAATATGGAATAGATAAAGTTACCAGTCTGCTTAATACAATATATGATACTGGAAACATACCTCATGAGTTATGTAATTCTGTATTTATTGCAATCCCAAAGAAATCAGGAGCCTTGGAATGTGATCAACATCGAACAATTAGTATAATGAGTCACATCACGAAGATTTTGCTAAGAATTATCATGCAAAGAGTTAGGAGGAAAATACAACCTGAAATAGGAGAAGAACAATGTGGGTTTGTAGTAGGCAAGGGTACAGTAAATGCTGTGTATATACTGAGAACCGTAATCGAACGTTCTATAGAAGTAAACAAAGATCTACACCTTTGCTTCATTGACTACACAAAGGCTTTTGATAAAGTGAGACATGTCAACATGATAAGGATGCTTGAAGAACTACAAATTGATGGGAAAGACCTTAGACTTGTAAAAAACATATATTGGAAACAACAAGCTGCCATAAGAGTTGATAATGAAGTAAGCCAATATCAGCCTATTAAGAGAGGTGTGAGACAGGGATGTGTAATGTCTCCAGATCTGTTTTCCCTGTACAGTGAAAATATTTTCAGAAATATTGAAAATATGGAAGGAATCAACATTGGGGGACGATGCATCAATAACATTAGATATGCAGATGATACAGTCTTGATTGCAGACAATGAACAGGACCTGCAACATTTAGTAGATGCGGTTGTTACACACAGTGAACAACAAGGGTTAGAATTAAATTGTAAAAAGACACAGATTATGGTCGTCACTAAGAAGAACGAAATACCACAGTGTAATATACAAGTAAATGGGAATATTCTTCAACAAGTGAATAGGTACAATTACCTCGGAACAGTAATAACATCTGATGGGAGATGCCTTGAAGAGATTAGAACAAGAATCGCCATGGCAAAAGTAGCCTTTAGCAAGATGAAAAACATACTGACCAATAAAAAGATGTCAATTGAAACGAGAAAAAGAGTGTTGAGATGCTACATAGAACCTGTACTTTTATATGGATGTGAAGCTTGGACAATGAGCAGCCAGGCTGAAAAACATCTGATGGCTGTAGAAATGTGGTTTCTGAGGAAAATGCAAAGAATACCATGGACAGCCAGAAAGACCAATGAACAAGTCCTTCAAGAAACAAATGAAGATCGTAAACTGATCAGAGACATTAGACGTAGACAGTCAAAATTTTTTGGGCATGTTATGAGAAGAAATGATTTGGAGAACTTGGTGACAACTGGTAAGATCGAGGGGAACAGACCAAGGGGAAGACCTAGAAACAAGTATCTGGATGGCTTGGCCTTGTGGCATGGTCGAGACAAAAACACGGAACTGATCCACGACTCTGTTGATCGAGTGAGATGGCAGAACATGACCGCCCACGCTTACCGGCATGGCACATGATGGATGGATATATATATATATATATATATATATATATATATATATATATATATATATATATATAAGGAATAAGAACGTTATATGAATAAGGGAAGAGTGCACTGTGTAAATAAGGAAACAGAACGCTATATAGATAAGTGCATTGTGTAAATAAGGAAACAGAAAATTATATAGATAAGGAACGAGAACAATGTATACATAAGGATAGAGAACACTGTATAAATAAGGAAAAAGAATACTATATACATATAGGAAGAAGACACTTTATCGTTAGGAGTAAAATACATTATTTATAAATACGGAAAGAGAACATTATTTAAATTAGGGAAGAAAACACTATATAAATATATAAATATTGAAAGAGAAATCCATATACATAAGGAGAGAGAAAAATATATATATTAGTAAAGAGAACATTATATAAATGCGGACAAGAACACAAATAAGGAAAGAGAAGACTATATAAGTAAGGAAAGAGAACAATACATTAATACTGAAAGATAACACTGTATAAATAAGGAAATAGAACGATGTATAAATAAGGAAAGGGAACACTATATACATGAGGAAAGAGAGCACTATATAAATAGAGAAAGTGAACACTATATAAATAAGGAAAGACAACACAATATACATAAATATAACAAGTTCTTCAAGAAACAAATGAAGATCGTAAACTGATAAGAGACATTAGACGTAGCCATCAACATTTTTTGGGCATGTTATGAGAAGAAATGAATTGGAGAACTTGGTGACAACTGGCAAGATCGAAGGGAACAGACCAAGAGGAAGACCGAGAAGTAAATACCTGGATGGCTTGGCCACATGGCATGGTCGAGACAGAAACAAGGAGCTGATCCACGACTCTAGTGATCGAGTAAGATGGCAACACATGACCGCCTACGCTTACCGGCATGGCACATGATAATGATGAACACAATATAAATAAAGAAGGCCAATACTATATAAATAGGGAAAAATAACACCATGTAAATAAGGAAAGAGAATACTATATAACTAAGAAAAGATAACGCAATATAAATAAGGGAAGATGACACTATATAAACATATCAATATCGGAGATATACAGGACGTTGCGGCGATTAGCCTTCATCAGCAAACAAACACATTCACAAAACACTATATATAGTCAAGGAGATCTCCAGTGACTACATCAAAAGGTGACGACATGATGAGAAGAACTAAAAGATGAAAAAATGAAAGCAATGAAGAGAAATGAGAATTGGAAAAATTGTTCATACTTACCTAATTCTGAGGTAAGTGTGAACATATTTTTCCAATTCTAATTTTCAATCGTGAGGAACGTGATGTTGCGTGAGAATTAGTATCGGTTCTCTCCGGTCGCCCAGAAAGCAATGGCAAACTACTGAGCGTAATCTTGCTAAGAAATAAACAATCAGCTGACAGATGCTGATGTTGCCAGCGATGTCCTGTAAAGGATGTGCGAAAAAAAAAAAGAAGAAAAAAATATACATGGCATCTTGTCTACCATGTTAATTCATATTTCTGGAACATTCAGCTTCCGTTTACACTAATGTCTGCGATAGTGTAACATAAATTGGTTAGTGTAATTGTAGGTGTCTATTGATGTCCATGTAAAATATAGAAGTCGTGTTCTGCACTGAGGTAGTGTATCTTGAACAATTTCAGAATGTAGTGTTGGGAAGTTTGGTATAAATTGCAGCGAATCGTGCAGCCCGAATTGTGCGCCCTCCGGCCAGGAAGCCGTGTCTTCGTGTGACACTAAGACGGGGACCTGCCTCAAGGGGTGTAAGATTGGGTTCACTGGAGACTTGTGCAATGAGGGTATGTATCGTGTTGTTTGTCTTCACCTTTGTTATTGCCAATGTGCTGATAGGGGTATGCTTTAGCTCCACTGGCAAACTACCTTAAACACATACTCGAATACACTGAATCACAACGGCTTTCCCTGGGCAGAGCATGCCGCACAAATCTCTTTATTTACTTCACCACAACGTTATATAGTCAATTCTAACTTCTAACAATTGACCTACTTGCAAATATTGTCCTGCGTCGTTATCGGGCCCTAAGCCCCTCAAGCGGGTGACACAGCTCACCTCGCGCTCTGTAATGTAGCGTGTTTACCGGCCTGTAGTGTACTGGTCATATCTCTTGCTGTAAAACGGATTCGGCAACTCTTTAACGCTGTCCATGCCGTTTGACTCGTATGTTTCCTATTCACCTTTGAATCACTGTCCACATCTTCATATGATTCCGCTGGTCTTGTCGATTTCCACAATGTGAACCTGGCTGTCCTTCCCGGCAAACTGCCTTCTCCACTGTCCACCCACTGTGCGCCAAAGCCACATCACGTGCCCTCCGTCCTGCTGCTCGATTGGCTACTATCTTTAGCCCGTTACCGGTGTCTTTCTCCTTATAGCTCTCCATGATTATTTATCACTCTTACTGTCTCATCTATCTATGTTGCTGTTACTCAGGTCTTAAGTAACCCGACTCATGGCAGTTATGCTGAATATGTGTAGTGCCCTTTGACAAACCGACTATGTGGCAAAGGGATTACGAACGCTATTCATAATCCCGTACACCGCGATCGAAACACAGCTCCGATGGCAGTCCGCCTTGCGCTTGATTTCAATGCTATGAATGTCGGCAGTTCAGAAACCAATGACAAAATATTGAACACAAAGTTGCCAAGAAATCACAGAGACTTTGACAACCGTATAATAATGGAATCGAATCCTATTTTGCGAACATAGAGATGCACACTTATGGTTGCACACAAAGCGTGATTTTGTCCCCTCTTGTCTTCCATTTTCCTACAGAGCAATGGCCATCCAAATCACCATAGTTAACTCTTTCGCTACCGTGCGCCCATCTGTGGACAGAATGGATTTGCTGTAATGGCAGTCCGCCCTTTTCGTCCCACAAAATGATCAGTGGTTTATTTCACATATTTCTGCTCCGTTTCGGAATTTTAAGTTACCGTAAACTAATAAGTAGTACAGCCGAAAGATCTCTACGCCATCTTTGAGCGGTCAATCGTTTTCTAATTTTGGATTCTTGTGAATTTTTAGTTTTAAGGTAGTGTTAATTTGTTTGTTTTGGTTTTTCACAATGGAAACGCCCACCAGTTTGCGTCCACGTAGTATGACTAGAGATCAAGCTAGATTATTGTTTATAATAATATGTGAATGTGAATATTTAGAAAGTAGTTTTAGTTGTGTCTAAAGTTTTAGCACGTGGTGATAAAGAAAAACCAGTGAATGTTCGTCAACAGCTGAGTGTTTGACAATGAAGCACGAATGGCTGAAGTTTACGTCTGTCATTATTGCTATGGGACTTGATCCAAGACCATGTATCAAAGACTACCGGTGTACAAGTGCACATTTATATACTCCTTGGTATGTGGCACTGCCACTACGTTTCCCAGTAATCAATTAGAAAATTATAATATATTTATCACACCATGTTTCATGTATGTCAACCTGAGGGTACCCCAAAAAAAAAAAAAATTTATCCTCTTGTTGACTCTGAAGAATATCCAGGAAGCATTTTACCCATTTGAAAATGTGTCCATTGATGATATGATTATTTGGTGGAAGGGCTAAACAAAGCTAAAAAAACCATGCATTGTTGTCTCTACCAAGTCTGTAGTTAGAACTGTTGAGAGCGGATTGCGAAAACCGCAAAGCAAGCTGAAGATGGTCTCCATGAAAATAACACGGCGATGAATGGCTGCGACAGAATGGACCAAATGGTTGGATATTATAATATCCATGATAGGAAAACCATTACGTGGTGGAAGAATATCTACTACTAGATCTTTGAAATTGCACAGATCAATGCTCACATCCTACATTCCATATGGCAAACAGAGAAAGGAGGAAAAAAAATTGTTATAGAAGGATTTCAAGTAAAGGAAAGTGCACATCGCGAAGTAGCTCAGAGTATTCCTGAAAGTTTGACACTCTGCCTGCCGAAGAATTTCAGTCTGTTGCAGGAAATTATGCCGAAAGATTTACATGAGCCAAGCATTTAATAGAATTTGTCGGTGTCAATAGAGACTGTGTTTTTGCAGCACTCGAACTAAACGACACATATCATATTTTGTTTGCTCCGGCTGCACTAATAGACCAGACTTGTGCGCCAAAGTTTGCGTTGCAGCCTATCACAAATAGACTGCCACATATAGTAAATAAAAACAAACAGACATGACAATTAAATGTAAATCTGCCAAGTGTTGTCCTAATTTTTGTCTGACAAAAAAAAAATACATGATTCAGAATCTGCGGCGAAACTTCTTTTCGGATGGTTGATTGGAAGCAATGGTGTTTATAGTTTAGAATAGTGTTGTTTGTTCAGTAAATTCAATTGGATTAGCAGTGATCAGGATATTGGATAACAACGCCCCCTCGGTAAGTACAATGTTTACATTATTTTTACCTCTTTTTAACAAATTATTTTAGAAGTTATATTATTATTTGTATTTTATTTACAACATACAGCAAAAATTCTCCTACCAACATATTCCTTGTGCTATCTCCTTTATTTTGATATATAATACAACATTTCTGCTACAATGTTAACCATTTTCATAACATTATTGCGACATACACCAATTTCCAGATTTCGGCCATTAGTTTTTTTCATTTGTGTGAAAAAGACATGGTTCAGAATATGCACCAAAACTTCCTTTTGGGTGATTTAAATGAGCAATACTGTTTATATTCTTGAAGACAAGTGGTGTTTGTTTGATTATTCAGTAAATTAAACATGATTAGCAGTATAGGAGTGTAGAAAACACATTCTAAATGCAATGTTTACATTATTTTTACCTACTTTTGTCCAATTATTTTACAAATTATATTATTATTTTTATTTTATTTACAACCTAAAGCAAACATTCTCCTACCAACATATTCCTTGTGCAATCCCCTTTATTTTGATATATAATACAACATTTCTGCTACAATTGTAACCATTTTCATAACTTTACTGTGACAGACCCCACCTTCAAGATTTCAGCCATTATTTTTTGTCATTATTTGTGAAAAATACATGGTTCAGAATATGCACCAAAACTTCTTTTTGGGTTACTTTAATGCGCAATACTGTTTATATTCTTGAAGACAAGTGGTGTTTGTTTGATTATTCAGTAAATTAAACATGATTAGCAGTATAGGAGTGTAGAAAACACCTTATATGTGCAGTTTTTTAAATAATTTTTACCTCTTTAATTTCATTTGTTATTATTAAACCTCTCATTATTGTCATAATATTTGTAACCTATCAATTAATTATTAACACTGTCATGTTCCTTGTGCAATCCTCTTTAATTTGATATGTAATACAATAGGTCTTCTACCACCTTAACCATTTTAAAAGCATTATTGTAACACACCCCTAGTTCCAATTTTCTGCCATAAATGTCTGTTTGGTCACAGCCCAGTTTTTGTTTGGTAGTGAAAGAGTTAATATGATTCAGAAGAAGAAAAATATAGAAAGTGTGAGCACCCAGTGTCGCCTTTTGTGGAAATGTGCAAAATGTGCCCATCAGAAAAGGACACATTTAACAACAATCCATAAACAGACAATTTCGCATAGACAAGATGTCACAATCTTGTGTGTTGTTGTACATCTGACAGTATTGTGTGTTGTTGTACATCTGCCAGTATTGTGTGTTATTGTAAATCTGACAGTATTGTGTGTTATTGTACATCTGACAGTATTGTGTGCTATTGTACATCTGACAGTATTGTGTGTTATTGTACATCTGACAGTATTGTGTGTTGTTGTACATCTGACAGTATTGTGTGTTGTTGTACATCTGACAGTATTGTGTGTTGTTGTACATCTGACAGAATTGTATCTTTTTGTACATCTGAGAGTATTGTGTCTTGTTGTACACTTGACAGTGGTGTGTGTTGTTGTACATCTGACAGTATTGTGTGTTGTTTTACATCTGCCAGTATTGTGTGTTGTTGTACATGTGACAGTAATGTGTGATGTTGTACTCATCTCATCTCATCATGTTCCTCTTGTACCTTGCGGTGTCGAGGTGAAGTATAAACAGCGGGAGAGTGCCCGCTGATGGGCTTCATGTATTGATATTCCTATGGACTCTGTTATTCCCTGCGTCCATCGTTTACGTGGTCAGCCTCTTCCTCTGCTTCCCTCTGGTCTGTACATCATTGCTTGTTGTGGTATACTGTTAGTTGGTAACCTACTTGCATGGCCAGGTCATTTGACTTGCTGCCTTCTAATAAAATCTAGTGCAGCTATAACCCCCACTTTAGTCCTGATTTCTTCATTTCTGATCTTACCTCCTCTTTATACATTGAGTATTCTTCTCAGAAATATCATTTCTGTTGTTGTTATTGTTCTTTTCTCTTTTTCTGTCATTGTCTAGGTTTTGCATTGATAACATAGAGTTGGTAGGAAGATTGTGCTGTAAAGTGCTTTCTTAGTAGTTATTGATACACTTTTGTTCTTTAGTATTGGTGCCATTTGTCCAATGAGTTGATTTGCCTTATTGCATCTATTTTCGATCTCGTCTTCTGATTTGCCATTTGATGATACTATACTCCTAGGTACTTGACTATCTTTACTTGTTTCAAGGGATGTTCGTTTAGGTGAATCGTTATTACTTTTTCTTCTTTAGTTATAGCCATTACCTCTGTTTTACTTGTGCTAATTTTCATGTTATGTTCCCAACACATTTCGTTTAGACTATTCATGTGGTCTTATAATTCAGCTTCTGATTTTGCTATTAATGCTTGGTCGTCCGAAAACAGGACTTCTCTAATGGCTAGATTTGCAGATGGTTCTTCCTCTGTGTTCTCGTCATGCGGTGTTCTTGCGGTCTCTGTTTGGCTGGTTTCTTTACATATATTGTCTATATATGTTATAAACAAGAGAGGGGTCTGCAAGGTGTGGACTTCGCCTGGCCCTGCAGCCTGCAGGGTTAGGATCGGCTAGCCTCTCCCAAGAGGGGTGAAAAGCGAAAATTAGTAGCCTGCCGATGACCCGCAGACTACACAAGTCAAACCCACCTCCACGTGGTGCAGACTGGGAAACCATGACCGCGAGGTCATGGGCAAACGGGGATATGGCTCGCCATAGGGGGTGGACTCCCTATGGTCAGATTTTTGTCCTAAATCTGCGACTGGCCTAGCAAGCCGACAGAGGATCTTCATACTGCTCGTAGAAAAACTAAGAAGTGTTGTACATCTGACAGTATTGTGTGTTGTTGTACATCTGACAGTATTGTGTGTTGTTGTACATCTGACAGTATTGTGTGTTGTTGTACATCTGACAGTATTGTGTGTTGTTGTACATCTGACAGTATTGCGTGTTGCTGCACATCATACAGGTATGTCTCTTGTTGAACATTTGTCAGTATTATGTTTTGTTGCAAGTCTGACAGTATTATATCTTGTTTTACAGGTGTCACTGAGGCTGATGATGCTGTCGATGTTCTCAAGATAATCTTGCTTGCTGTCTGCGGACTTCCCATTTTGGTGTTCTTGTTGATTTTATGCTTGTGCAAAAAAAGGTCTAAGCCGGTGGCAGAAAAGACAGCTTTGAATGCTCAACATGGCGATGCAAATGCAACAAAATAAACAATAATGTGATTTAGACATATATAGAATATAGAACACATTTTTTGGGAGAATAAAGACCGCATCATTTACAACGACAAGCAAGAGTCGACATCAGTGTGATCCAGTGCCACAGATGTACCCACACATAAAAATGGTTGAGTGCAGTAAGGGCATGTTGCATGAAACCACAGAGAAATGTTGTCATTCAGGACAATCAAAATATCCCAATTTGTAAGGGTGATCTGAATATGAGAATAAGATGGGATAACAAAGTCTGTGAAGAAATAAACTAGAAACAATAACAAGGTTTCTTGCGCGAACATCTATAGTTATTCGCTTACATTAATTTAAGCGGGCACTCCTGCACTGTTTATACTTCATACAGGCACCGCAAAGTACAAGAGGAACACGATGGGATGAGATAAGATGATGTTTTCACATACAGTTATACATAAAGTAAAGTGGTTTCCAACTGGCCACAAAAGTAAAGTAACTGGATTGAGATTGACAACTTTCGTAACAACAAGAATTTTACATTCATCGCGTCACGACGTGAGCCCATTTAGAGAAACACACGTATAGGCAGATCACCATCTGCTGATAAATATGATTATATTGAAGCTCAAGAAATACATTATATGACATATACACATGAATCAATACAATGCAGTCTCTATTAAGTACCAGACTATACAACAATTACTAGATTAAGTGAGTATGGAATAAGCCATTGACAAAAGGGAACGTAAATATGCAACATGGATAAAGCTAAAAACCATAGATAAAAGAAACGAGACGAGAAGAAAGCAACATTTACAGCAAATTCAGACCTGGGAAAGCCAGGGCAACAGTTCGCAAAAGCTAATAACGAATTGAAGAAGTGGATACAGCGGAAAAAACGACAGTATATAAACGACCCAGCAAGAGAGGCAGAAGAAGAACATTGAAAGGAAACTTCGTTCATCGTTACAGTTCCACAAGGAAGACAGCAAGAACATGTAATCAACCAATTGGAGAAAATAAAACTTTTAGATATCGGAAAGTCCACGATAACTGTAAAGAGCAGTCAAATAAACGGGCTGATAACTTTGCGGAACACCCGAACAGACCTGTCCCAGAAGACTCCAAATAAAGAGCCTGCATACATTGAGCCGAATACAAACTCCGAGAAACCTTGTAAAAAGAGATAAATAAAGCTATCAAAATTCCGAAAAACGGGAAAGCAGCTTGCTCAGATGAAATCCCAACAAGAGATATTAAAATTAATGTAAACACATCAGCTGAATTATTGTACACAGTATTCAGCTAAAGAAACTGAAGAAATACAGACATAATGGAGAGAAGCATATATGGTTAATATGGCAACTGAAGGAGACCTCCAGGAGTGTGCAAATTATTGAGGATTAGTGTTACTGTCAGTCCCTGGGAAAACATCAAGCATGGTCGTTCTGGAGAAACTAAGAGATGACAAACAACTAAGGGATCACGTATAGAGTTTCCAACAAAAAGATCCTGCACCGACCAGATAGTTAAATTAAACGTAATAATAGAGCAAAGCATCCAACTGGACCGAACACTTTATACTGGGTGTGTCTACAAGGATAAGGCATTTGCCATCATTAAAATGGCATCTCTTCAGAAAGTGATAAGGCATTAAGGAAACCATCATAGAATAATTAATTTAAAGACATGAGAATTAGGTACACGCTTTTTCTCACATATACTTTTCTTACCGACTCTAGACTTGAATATAAAGAAAGCAACAAGCACTCCAAGGAATGGCATTCAGTAGACATCTCTGACAAAGCGTCTCTAGATAATCTAGACTTCGCTGGCGACATATTCCTTTTGTCGGACTTAAGAAATCAGATGCAGGATAAACTAACAACATCGAATTATTACACTTGTAATAACAGATTCATAGAGGAAGGACACAGCTAGTAAAAATAAACCAAGCAAATGATTGGCTGATTGTCCTTGGTGAAACTTCACTTCAAGATACTGATTATTTCCCTTATTTTGGTAGCAATGCAAATACAACGGGGGAACACATAAAGACATCACAATAAGAGCTATTATAACAACAGCAAAATGTTGCAAATAGAAAGAAATTAAACTTAGTACCATTAACCATGATAAAATTAGTATCGCTAAATCAATAATGCTGTATAATTCAGAAACCTGAGGAACGACAACCGCGACTACATAATTTACAACATTCAATATAAGTCTGATATTAAAGTATCCAATTTTTCTAACTCACCTAGTGTCCTGAAATGTGTTGTTTCTATTTTAAAGTTATTTATTTGAGTAGTGATTTTGGTATTGAATGTAACATTGCCATCAACAGCTTCATGACTGTCTGGTGTCACCTGTGGCTCCTGACAGTCCCTATCGAACGTTGCTATCTTAAGACAGCCAGTGAAATCGTTTTTGACTCCTAAAATAACCAGTTCGTGAGAAGATAATGTTGTGGTTTCCTCTTATACTTCAAGTTCACAGAGGGATATTTTACGTCTGCATTTGACAGCCATTTCAGACTGTCAGAACAAGTGAGTGTCCAACTGTGTTCAGCTTCAGAGCTGTCCATTTATCCCGGTAGATACTCGGTCCCCAAGGCTGCGGGTGACACACTGTAATGTGTTTCCTTTCCTCTACCACTTGGAGATGCAACTGGGATTTCCCCTTCCTTGTATTATATGACCAAGAAGGCATTTCCAAAAATCCTTAAATACTCCAGCACAAGCTGAATTTCAGAAAATGAAACGTACTGTATGCAATAAGTTCCTATCAGTGAACGTCAGACAGAGAGTACTGAAGTGTTTCACAGTAAATGAGTTGTCCAATTGCAGGAAATCGTGGAATGACAGGGAACTAAATAAGAACAATTTGGAAGCAATGGAGATGTGGTTTTTTAGGCGATTGCCTTATACTGCAAGAGTAGTTAACAACGACTGCCTGGATGGAGCTAACAAAATAAAAACGATACGTCATATACATTACACACCGCATAGCAGACATGTTGTTGCTGTCATTGAAATGGATATAGAAGTATACCAATCCCAAATATCAAAACAGTTAACGATAACAGTGGATATATATATATATATATATATATATATATATATATATATATAAGGACTCTCCTTGAATATCAAGAAAACAGAAACAATGGTGATATTTAAAAAATGGGGACACCAAAATGTGACATAGAAATAGAAGGGGAAATTCTCAACCAAGTGGATAATTTTAGATACCTAGGAGCACTTATAACATCGGATGGAAGATGTAAAACAGAGATTAAGAGCAGAATAGGGCAGGCAAAAGCCGCATTTCAGAACATGAAGAGTATCTTATACAATAAGTCGCCATCAATGAATGTAAGAGAGCGCTAAAATGCAATATAGAACCAGTTTTGCTGTATGGCAGCGAATCTTGGAATGTAAATGAACAAATTATGAAGAACTTAGAATCAACAGAGATGTGGCTTTTAAGACGAATGTTGCGAATTCCTTGGACTGCCAGAGTAACTAACAACGATTGCCTGAAAGAGATAAATGAAAATAGAACTCTATATACAACAATAATAAAGAGACAAACAGCTTACATTGGTCATGTGATGAGAAGAGAGGCATTGGAAAACATCGTGACAACTGGAAAGATCGAGGGGAAGAGAGGCAGAGGCAGACCTAGATAAATGATGCTGGATGGATTGAGACGGTGGCATGGAGGAATATCAGCAGCAGAGTTGATCCAGAACACCAAAGACCGAGATCTGTGGAGAGCCACAAACGTCTACGCTAGCCGGCACGGCACTTGATGATGATGATGATGATGATATATATATATATATATATATATATATATATATATATATATATATATATATATATATATATATATATTATATATATATATTTGCCGGTCTCCGTGGCCAACGGCTTGCGAACGCGGTTCGTGAGCCGCTTAACATGTGTTCGAAACTCAGCTGCGACCGATTTGTGCAGCAGACCGTGTCGCGTTGTGGCATAACGTGTTGGAATGGGAGCCGGTCGTTCAGAAAGCAATGGCAAACTACTGAACGTAAAACTTGCCTAGTACATCAACAGCAGCTGAAAAATGCTGGTGTTGACTGCAACGTCATGTAAGGGAAATGCAACAATTACTCATAGGCTATTGTCTGCTTTCTGTTAGCTTCGAATGTTGTGCGGCGCTCACCAAACGCATCACCCCATATTGCGAGGTCATACAACCCAAAGACTAACTGTCATGGCAGGCAGATCAGATCTCAAGCCTTAGCTGGAAACTGGTCTATTATCAAAGCTCTGACAGGTGTACGGTTAGAGCATTCTTTTACTGATCCGGTGGCTTCTGCAGCTAGTTTTGTTCCATATGTGTTGGTGTTAACTTTCCTCTGAAGTAAACTTAGCTTGCTGAAAGAGGGATCATGCTTCATGGGCAACATATGGCATCTACATTTCAGCCCAAGCGCTGTGCTAAAGGGGGGAGGGTATTCGACCTCTTCGTGAACCGCAATGTAATAAAGCATCGTCAGTCAAGACGGCAAGGTGCCAGTAGACAGTATATATTTTATCATCTATTGATTGATCTATTGTCAAGACGGCAAGGTGCCAGTAGACAGTATATATTTTATCATCTATTGATTGATCTATTGTCAAGACGGCAAGGTGCCAGTAGACAGTATACATTTTATCATCTATTGATTGATCTATTGTCAAGACGGCAAGGTGCCAGTAGACAGTATATATTTTATCATCTATTGATTGATCTAATGTCAAGACGGCAAGGTGCCAGTAGACAGTATATATTTTATCATCTATTGATTGATCTATTGTGACAGCTCAACCCAAGACATCCGGTGCAGCGGTTTTCGGAGAACATTGACAATTATGTAATGATTGTTTCTGTTGTTCGCATATCGTTTAAAGGACATCGCTGTCAACATCAACATCTTTCAGCTGATTGTTGATTTCTTGGCAGATTACGCTCAGTAGTTTGCCATTGCTTTCTGAGCGACCGGATCACACACCCCATAAGTTGTCGACACGGAGAGAACCTCTACCGATTTTCGTGCACGGCATTTAATGAATTATAGAAGTAAAATATGGATGAAAATTATAATTAGAAGATAAAGAGGTAAGATGAAACCAGAAATTCGGATCAGCAGTGTTTGTTTGTGGAATGCAAAAAGGAAAAACAACGCCATTTGTTGATTTGAGTTGAGTCAAGAACCGACATCACTGCACTCAGGACATTCCCATACGTGCTCAGTCCCCTCGTTCAACAGCCAGCAAAGAGTCATACTACTAATCGTTCCAACCACTATCTGATTAAATGTTCTCCTGGTCTTCCCTCTCAGTTTTGAGATTCTTCTAGAAAACAACGTCATATATGTCTTGAGAGCATGAACAGATACAACGGTTGAATTGAATAGTTATCTATACTTCTAATTTTTTTTTTTTTACTTAACTAAGGAATTGTATATCATACTTGTTTCCCAACACACCAGCATGTCCTGGGGAAAAATATCCTCATCATCCAAAGATGCTCACTATCTTTCCTTTTTGAATTGAAGCATGCCACTCTGTACGAAGCATGACCATTCTTCACCCTTCTCAGGATGCTCAGTCAGTCTGTTAAATCATGTCTGCAGTTTATCCTACAACCAGCGAAACGCCGTGGAGACTAACTCTATTCTCAGACTAATTATGGAATTATATGCCTAACTCTCAGGTAATAAAAAGCGTCAAATAACCTTCGCTGTGAACCTCCGGGCAGTTCTTTTGTGTCCTAGCACGGGGTCATCATATTGATGATGACGTCACCAGGGGCGAGAACTGTCGGTCCCAGTTATCGCACTTCCCAGACCTGATGGGTTACATTTGTAAGGGCATATACTTATTATTTTTTTTTTTCGTTCTCTCGCTTTGAACATGACCTTAATCCACGCTGGACTTATGTTTGCGTGAGGGCCAGCTTTCCCAGTGTCCCTCGCCATAAGGCGAATCTACTTCGACTTCCAAGGTACTTGTAATGTACGTCCCCAAGTCAAGGACGAGAAGTCAACATTTTAGTCTAGAAGAACCGATGTAAGGGTTTGAAACTGCAACTTAACCACTAGCACACCATACATTTAAAAGTCAGCCCTCTTATCGCATCGGCCACGCTGGCCTACACATATATGATATTCTGATACGCCTGTTTTCAGCTTCATCTTGGACGCCTTTGGGCATGGAGAAATCAGGAAACAAGGCTCTCTTACTTATAGCAATTGATTTGGAAACAGATTATTGTCAGTTGAAACAAGAACAGGAGCACAGGCTAACAGTGACCGTGTGCCAATAATGGGAAAACTAAGACTAAGAGTAAAGACATAAAAGAGGGCTTCAAAACTACCCAACTAGATTTGGCAATCTTGAGTGATATATATATATATATATATATATATATATATATATATATATATATATATATATATATATATATATATTTTTTTTTTTTTTTTTTTTTTTAAAGAATTACACAAATAAGAAATAAATGCACACTGCTCTCGAAAAGATTATCGGTATAGAAGAACAATACTATAGAAGCCACAACTCAATCATCATGTGACATGCCAGTAAGCGTGGACGGTCATGTTTCGCTAACTAATTACATTGGCACCTTTCCGACTTGACAGACACTAGTTTGTTACATTGTGCTATTAAAAAAAAAAACATGATAACTACAACCCATGGCGACTGCGAATGTGACTGATGAGGCCAACTGTGCATGTTCGTCCACAGTGGATGCATGTGAAGACACGGTCATTTTCACCATCATGCACCATCTTACGTCTCACGCTCTCAGAGTATGACCTATCTCTAATAATTTTCTTCTTTGTCTTTATTCCACTTCTGATATGTGCACTCCTTGTAACACATTCGACGTCGACTTGGACCCAGTGTGCATTATCAATGCCTGTATCAATCATGTCCCGCTAACATACATCTTTGTATCGTAGTAGAGGCCGACCCTGAGATCTCTTACCCATTTGTAATTCACCAAAAATGATGTCGTTTGGTATTCTACTATCATCCATCCTCCTAACGTGTCCTATCCATCTAAGTCTACGAAGACTGAGCATGGAACATGCCGTCACACAACCTGATCTTTCCAATACTTCAGTATTTGTGATATTGTCTTGCCACTTGATACCTAGTATTCTTGGCAGACGTCGCATATGAAAGCTGTTTAAACGTTTCTCTTGGTGTGAGTAAGTTGTCCAGGCTTCCCTGCCATAAAGAAGAGCACTAAGGACACAGGCTTGATAGACAAAATGTTTGTTCTATAAGTAAGCTTCCTGTTCTCCCATACTCTTTGTGTTAACCTGTTCATCATTATTGCTGCCTTACAAATCCTGATGTTGATTCCCTGATCTAAGGATAATTTGCCATTTACCTCTGATCCTAATTATGTAAAATGGTCTAATATATCCAGTTCGTCGTCGTCAATAAAGATTCATGGTACCACATGTACACCTTGTGACATAATCTGTGCCTTCTTTATGCTAATTTTTAAACCAATTCAGAACAAACATTTGGGAGTGTAGATAGTAGACCTTGTAATTCTTCCTCAAAGTGGGTCGTAATTGCTGTATCATCTGCAAACAGCAACTCTCTGATCAGTTCCCTCCTATTTCTGTCTTGGCCTTCAATCTCTGAGAATTCTAGAGTCCGCCATCCGAGCGTGAGTGAATGTATATACCACCATCCTGATCACAAAATGCACATTTCAGTAGAATATACAATTGTCAGACTGCGGGAACAGCAAATTAAAAGAGGTGTGGCCAAACAAGAACACTACGCGGGAAGCCAAGGAAGATTTATAAACCAACACAGAACTGGTGTCGTTAGCCACTACTCGCTGCGGGATTTGCTGAGGAGGGGATCCGAGCATATATCGACTGAATGGTTCACGAACGAACAAACTTTATTTTCAAAGGGTTAAGAATTGGGCACGCAGGCCCGTCTAACATTCTGCCCTTCTATCGCTCTCTTTCATACATTATTTTATTCACACATCATTCAAGGCTAACAGAGAACAGCAACAATATAAAAATATGCATTATAAAAGCATGGGCAAAATGCGAACATCAAAACTACACGACACAGTAACATTAGATAATGGTCTGACACTTGTTGTTAGCCATGTGGAATATACTGGCCTACCAAAAGGGGACTGGCTGTTATACTAGGGTTTTGTTATTATTATTATTATCTCTATTATTAAGGGGGAAGGTAATCCGTACTGAGATAGTGTTCGAGTAGTTTGCAATTATATGAATAGGGATTGGTGATGTCTTTGATTTCTTGTGGAAGATTGTTCCAAAGCTGAGCTGCAGAGTGCGTTAAGCTTGTTTTGTATAAGTCAACCCTAGGCTTCGGAATGTGTAATATATTTAAACGTTTACTGTGTCTAGCATTATATTTAAACAATGGCCAAATGTAATTTGGGGCATTCGGATGCAGGATTTTGTGAATTAGTTTAGCTTTATTGAAAAGTAGGCGTTTGCGGAGTGGTAGTAACTGTAGGCGTTTATATAGGCTAGGGTTGTCAGATAAATGTTTGCTATAAATTATACTCATGGCCCGTTTCTGGAGTGAGTAAAGACGCTTGGTGTTTGAATTAGAACAACCGTCCCAGATTGTAGAGTGCAATCGATGTGCAATGAGGATGATCTGTCGACTAACTAATTAATTATATTTCAGTAGAAGTGAAAAGAATATACCAAAGAGAATAGGAGCAAGTACACAAACTTGCTCTCCTCCACTCTTTATTTCAAACCCTTCTGAAGTTGTACAATCAAACTTGATTATACCCTTCATGCCTGTGTGGAATGATTACTTAATGGACAGAAGAGTGTTTGGGCAGCCAATCTTCTTTAGTGCCTTAAACATACCCTCACGATTGACCAAATCAAATGCCGCTGTGAGGTCGATAAAGGCAATAAACAGTGGTTGATTATGTTCAAGGAAGTTATCTTCCATTTGTCGCAGTGCTAATGTCATATAAATGGTAGACCTGTTCCGTCGAAAGCCACACTGTGATTAGGGGAAGATTTCTTCTTCTTCTTCTTTTCGTTCATCCGGAGTGTTTTTTCAGATGTGATTGCGGTGTGTCTGTTATGCGCCCTTGGGCCGAAACCCGTAGGCCAACACATCGACTTTAGCGTGCTTTTTTGACCAGGTAGCATTCCTGGGAGACACTCACTTTTGTGGTGCCATCAACAACCTTGCTGGCCAAGTTGGAACGGTCGAAGACAACGGTCATCCCTCAAAGGAAGGCAGGGACAGTCCATAGCATTTTCCGCCATCCAAGGTTGCTTCCATAGTTGCAGGGCCGACACATAACGCCCTGGATCTGGGCTCACCGAGGGAAATCGTCACGTCCTGCTCATGGCTGCCTTAAATCCTCACTTCAATATATTGGTCATTTCGTTTACCCCGGGCCATTCCCGCACAAACCAGACAGGTTTGCAGACGGCATCCACTCAGCGAGTTTTCGGACATGTGCTTGTCGTTGCGCCCGTCAGAGCTGTTCCAGGCACGACAGACATTCGGAAAACTACCTAGTCAGAGCTGTTCCGAACAAGAGCAGCATTCAGAAACTAGGCAGTCAGAGCTGTTCCTAGCACGAGAGACATTCGGACGAGACATTTCACTCGGACGTAATTGCGTAGTGTCAATTTTTAGTTTGCCACCCGTAGGACGACACTTCCGGCTTCTGGCGGGCATTTTTTAATGAGGTTAACCTTCCTCGGGTTTCGAGACTCTTGTTTCGGCTTCCACACAGCAAGCTTTCGCTTCGGGCTGCCACGTAATGGATTCGCAAGACAGGCGTTCCATTTCGCGTCAAGGAGACAATTTTCCACCTTTGACTACACTCACTCCATGAGTTTGGTTACAGACTATCGGACGTCTGCGAGACGTGCGACCGAGGTGTTTTACCACCTTTTGTACTCGCTCACGAGGTAGGCTACATGTGCTGCCGGCTCAGCACCTTACCTCTGTGCGTTTGTGGGAGAGTAACGGTCAGGGCCTTTCATCCGGGGATACCTCATATCCCCCAGCTAAGAGCCATCGAACGAATCTGCGCCGAGCATGTAGCGTTCTCAGCACATCATCATAATTCTGATGTAGGTTTGTGTCGATCAGGCTCTCACTTCCGAGAGTTTATGGCTTAGAGACGTTCAGCCATACACCTCGGATGGGAGCCTTTGAGTTTATGTCCGGACTGAGATTTTAGGGATCGTTTGCCTGATTTTGACTGCTATCCTCAGTCTTACCTGCAGAGCAGCAGGTTGTGTCTCTCTTAGACTGGTCCCTATCCCACGAGCCGTCAGATATGTAGTTTTCACCCATCGGCAAGCACATGGGGTCGATGGGACACGCAAGCTCCCCCACCACGGCAAGGTGGAGACACATCGGGGGAGGGGGAAGATTTTATCTCCCAGGATTTGAAGTCTTCTCAGAACACTTCTGGCAAATACTTTCCCAACAATACACAGAAGTGAGATACCCCTATAGTTGTTACAGTCGCTTCGATCGCGCTTGTTCTTGTACAATGTCCATTCTTTCATTCATTATGTGCCATGCTGATAAGCTTTAGTTAGTTAGGTAGTTAGTTAGTTAGTTAGTTAGTTAGTTAGTTAGTAAGTTAGTTAGTAAGTTAGTTAGTTAGTTAGTTAGTTAGTTAGTTAGTTAGTTAGTTAGTTAGTAAGTTAGTTAGTTAGTTAGTTAGTTAGTTAGTTAGTTAGTTAGTCGCGGTTCCAACTTCACGGCAACAGGTCGTCCCAATTATGCTCCGTTCCTGTACCAGTGAATATCACACACAATGCTCCTCACTGCCATTTGTGAAAAGTGGAACAGACAGGAGTCTCGGCGAGTCAACGGCCCGTACAGGTACACCGTGTATAATTCCGCCACCAGAATACCAACACAAAAGTCATCCACGGAAAATACAATTCATCGTCGATGGAATTGGTAGTCAGCAGAAAGATTTCATTGCCCCGGTTTTTATCCCATACGGTTTGGTCTCTTCCTTTAGCACGGCAAGCAGCTGAAAGCACCGCACAAAGCACGACGCCATAGCTCCGGCTACGACATCCCGGAGTCTACTGAAAAAAAGCACTCGTGAACTGAAAAGGCAAACCAGTCAGTTCAGCGATAGCCGGCCGCCATCGTTTCGAAATGCAGTTCAAGCTACAAACAACCGCAGACAGATGTAAATGCATTCCACACGAAATTGACAGCTCACAGTGTCGCGCCACGCACTTGTCTCAGCCATGCGATATGTCAATGCGCACTAACAACTAAAATAGGGAAGTTCTCAACTGAACCGTAAAGCACCAAGCAGACGGGACCTCGACGGAGACACAGGCAACATCTGTTGTACATTTCCTTGATTCTTTGCAACATTTCCTGTGTTTGGTTATGTTTTACTATGATGCTAGTCTCCACGTAAGTACATCAATCTGTGCCGACACTATAAGTTTTCATTTACATACATTGTAAAAGGCGTACTTGTGTAATGTAATGAATAGCCATCAACTCAATCTTCCACATCATCATCAACCACCATGCTTTCTTCTATGAACCGGGTCATTGCACACAACTGAGAGTAAACTTGATAAAAGATCATAAAGAGCCAAACAATGCTGAGGTTGACTGCGATGTCTGGTCAAGGATATGCAACTAACAAGCCGGGACACTCGGGCGTGAGGGGCAACGAATTAGCCGATTGGTTGGTAGACAAGGAGATGATCAAGTTGGCAACAGCAACGGATAGGCCAGACTTCATATAATGTATAGGACGCACAGATGACTTTAACGAATCCTGGGAATATTCTCCCTTATCAAGAGTGAGGGAGATGGGAGTGAGGCGGGGAGCTACCAGACATGAGCATTTTGCCAAGAGCTGTATCGTGGATGTAGTGGACATTGTTCTTGCTTACACATTTAACCAGTCACTTACTGGACCGTGTAGATGACATGAAACACCTGTAGATTATCCTTTGTCACTGGTGTGTGCACCGGCTCCGTGGCCGAGGAGTTAGCAGCTTTCTCCGCTAACTCCGAATACTCTCGTCACGTGACGCGACGAGAATTAGCAGTGGTTCGAATCGCAAAAGTGACTTATGAGAGTATGGAGCCGGTCGCTCAGAAAGTCGTGGCGTGCTGATGAGCGTAATCTAGCCTAGGAATCAACATACAGCTGAAAGATGCTGGTGTTGACCGCAATATCCTGAAACAGGATGGAAACGCGGAAAAAAAAAAAAAAAAAAAACTGGTGTGTGCAGTTATCCGGACATGTAGGAGAGCAAGTCATTAAGTAACACGATATTCATTATAATATGTAACGAGAAGCATGGTCAATGAGAAATCATATTTAAGGACACAAACAGGATCATATGCAACATCACATGTACGGGACGATACGCTCCAGGAGTTCGTGCATGCGCTATCGTGATTAGAAAACAGCTGGTCCACTATCGACTTGCTCATTGGAAGGTCAACGAGGACTATTGGTTTCTTATTGTTATTACCAGAGGGTGTATTGCCCTGTGAAATATGTATGCTGTGATGTCGGTTCCTAAATCAATCAATCAATCAATCAATCATATGTATGCGAATGATCGTGCTATATGATGACAGTTGTTTGAGTCATGAAGCGTGTATCATTGGGTATGAATATAAACCAGCTATTTGTCACACCCCTTTTACTTAATAACTTAATTTCGTAATTTGCTGATGTGTGTAAAATCACTTTGCTCGACTGAGCGACAATGCTATAGGTATGGTCGAATTTAAATGTATGTTTATATCTGGTGTCATCTGGGACTGGCTATTCTTGTTCTCGACATCATTACGATGTTGGATGTGGACATGTCCTTACGGACAACGCTATCATTGTGATGTCGGAGTCGGACATGTCGCAACGGACATTGACGACATGCAGCTACAAGCTATCACAGTTCAAACCGAGCGCCCGTGTGTGCTGGTTAATGTGTACATCTGCAATGGCAGCTTGGACTATCGGGTTTGCAATGTCTCAATGAAATTACTCTTCAGGAGAGGAATGCCATCTTCTGGTGTGATATCAACGCCTTAGGCAAGTCGTGTCCAACATTCAATGCGAGGTGCTAGAAAATGTGCACAAAACCCTGATACATCCATTAGGGGGCTCCTCCCGAGGTTCATGCTCAGTCCATCACAGTAACTTAATGTTCTCTACCTTTCTCTGCCTTTCTCCGCTCCTGTGTGCAATAATACGCACCCCTCTCTGAAATGCTCAGTGTTGGTGGGTCTGTGGTGATTATGTTTTAAATTATTTACAAATGCTTTCTGTCCGCTGTTAACACCATGAATCGACCCAAACATGCAGCTGAAGACAAACACTCATATGAGATATGGGCGCCCAGACTTACAGCTGAAGCTAAACTCTCAGATGGGATATGTGTGCCCAGACTTACAGCTGAAGCTAAACTCTCAGATGAGATATGAGTGCCCAGACTTACAGCTGAAGCTAAACTCTCAGATGGGATATGTGTGTCCAGACATACAACTGAAGCTAAACTCTCAGATGGGATATGTGTGCCCAGACATTCAGCTCAAGCTAAACTCTCAGATGAGATATGTGTGCCCAGACATACAGCTGAAGCTAAACTCTCAGATGAGATATGTGTGCCCAGACATACAGCTGAAGCTAAACTCTCAGATGAGATATGTCTGCCCAGACATACAGCTGAAGCTAAACTCTCAGATGAGATATGTGTGCCCAGACATACAGCTGAAGCTAAACTCTCAGATGAGATATGTTTGCCCAGACATGCAGTTGACGTCAAATAATCACTTGGGATTTGAGTTGTAGGCAAATACGCCCTCATCGCCTCCTACTCGTTGTTCTCGTGACACAACACCTATTAATACAGACACGGCAAATAATACCATATTGGCAAATCAAGAAAGTATTATTTTTGTGGTCTATTATTTTAGTCATTATTATTATTATTATTATTATTATTATTATTTTTATTATTATTATTATTATTATTATTATTATTATTATTATTATTATTATTATTATTATTATGTATTATTATTATTATTCATTGCAGTTTTAATTACATACTGACATATACACAAATTACGCAGATGGCGTGATGAAACCGGAAGACATAACACATGTTCTCTGTTTACCCTTTGCCTGATGTTCTTCTGTGTCAGTTATCAGTCAAGTAAGTCACACGTGTTTATAATACCTATTACGGCAGTGGTTCTCAACCTTTTTTGGCCCGTGCCTCCCTTCTTACACCATATTTTCAGAACGCCATCCCCCTCCCTCTTTCGTATTTCCTACCTAAAAATTTGGCCCGTGCCCCCCTTCACCATATTATCAGAACGTCATTCTCCCCTTTCTTATTTTCCACCTAAAAGTCCCGCCCCGCCCCTACACAGTATACGTAATAATGGAAGCTAAATTTAATAGCACATACTAAAATAAGTCAGACGACCACATAAAACGTGATTTGTAGGTCTACTTACTTTATAAAATGGATTTTAGAAGTGTGAGACGTACAGAACCGCACAGTATGAAGAGAAAAACTATATCAAGTAATCGGTTCTTGTATTAACGCGATCTTGAAATAATCGTAATTCACCCCCACTTGGAAACCCTAACATTTCCCACTGGGGGGGGGGGGGGGAATTCCCCACCGATTGAGAACCACTGTTTTTCGGTATGTTATAGAAATCTAAATTAAGAGCACCGATTCAGAAGCTCATAGGTTTAATTAAAGCATACGATAGGACATGTTTATAACACCCGTTGGTTTCAGGTGATATTGAGTGTCTCCACCGCATGCTGGGTTGTGTAGTATTTAAGATTGTAAGATTGAAAGTACCGTCTACCAGGCGATTCACCAACCCACTAACCTAAATCTGATACTACTCCCTCGAAATAAGATTAAAAACACATACATAATTGGAGTATTCACAGGGTCCCCCACACTTTATTAACTTCGCTAAGTAAAATCAAATTATCTACTTTCTCGGGGCCGTGCGGTAGATTTTCTCAGTATGTCTTCGAAATGTCATCCCTTAAATGTTTCCTCTTTTCGAAATCCATCCATCCATCATGTGCCATGCCGGAAAGCTTGATCGGTCAAGTCTCGATATTTCACACGAACATCAGAGTCATGGATAAGCTCAGTGTTCTTGTCTCGACCATGCCATGTGGCCAATCCATCCAGGTATTTACTTCTCGTCCATCCTCTTTGCCTGTTCCCTTTGATATTGCCAGTTGTCACTAAGTTCTCCAATCCATTTCTTCTCATAACATGCCAAAATAATTTTGATTGTCTACCTGACTCTAATTATTGTCTGCATGACTCTAATCAATCTACGATTTTCATTTGTTTCCTGTAGTACTTGGTCAATGGATTTTCTGTCTGTCCATGGTATTCTTTGCATTCTTCTCAGAAACCACATTTCCACGGCCATAAGATATTTTTCAGCTTGACTGCTCATTGTCCAAGCCTCACATTCACACAAAAGTACAGGCTCTATGTAGCACCTCAACACTCTTTTTCTCGTTTCAATTGACATCTTTTTATTGGTCAGTATGTTTTTCATCTTGCTAAAGGCGATTCTTGTTCTGATCTCTTCAAGGCATCTCCCATCAGATGTTATGACCGTTCTGAGATAATTGTAAAGATTCACTTGTTTAAGAATATTCCTATTTACTTGTATATGACATTGTGGAAGCTATTTCTTCCTAGTGACGACCATAATCTGTGTCTTTTTACAATTTAATTCTAACCCTAGATGTTCACTGTGTGTAACAACCGCATCTACTAATTGTTGCAGATCCTGCTCATTGTCTGCGATCAATACTGTATCATCTGCATATCTAATGTTATTGATGTTTCGTCCACCTATGATGATTGCATTTATATCTTCTACATTTCTGAAAATATGTTTCACTGTATAGGGACACAAGATGTGGAGACATTACACATCCCTGTCTCACACCTCGCTTATTAGGCTGATATTGTCCCACTTCATTATCAATCCTTATTGCAGCTTGTTGTTTCCAATATGTTTTTTTATAAGTCTAATGTGTTTTCCATCAATTTGTTGATCTACAAGCATATCTACCATGTTGCCCTGTCTTACTCTATCGAAAGCCTTTGTGTAGTCGATAAAGCAAAGATATATATTTGTTTACTTCTATAGAACGTTCAATAACTGATCGCAGCATATACACAGCATTTACCGTTCCTTTTCCTTCTAAACGCCCACATTATTCTTCTCCTATTTTAGGTTGTATTTTCTTCCGCACTCTTTAAATGATAATTAGTAGCAAAATCTTTGTGATGTGCCTCATAATACTAGTTGTTCGATGTTGATCACATTCCAAGGCTCCTGATGTCTTTGGGATTGCAATAAATACAGAATTACATAATTCAGAATGCATATCTTCGGTATCATATATTATGTTCAGGAGTTGTCAGATTCTTGCATTCAGTGACTTGATCTATTCTATATTCTTCTAAAGCATTAATCATTTCTGTTGTGATGTTAACTGAACCGGGGGTCTTGTGTTTTCGAAATGCAGCCCGTAAATGATTTTTATTTATTGAATGGTTCAAATTGTATTTTGATTTCGCTGCTTATGCCGCTCTTTTACTGTTCCACCTGATGCGGCCGCCTCTCTGTATTAGCACGGCACGGCCCTGTATTTTATTACGTTCCTGTTCTAAGCCATATGTGGGTCATACTCATGGAGGTGTAAAGAGTGTGGTTTTCCAAGTGAGCTTAGTCTAGGAATACACCGACTTGAAGTCACCCATTGGTGGTCCCGCAGAAACTGTTCAAGCTTATTTATTCTATTCATAGCACGTTTATCTCCTACTGGTTTATTTTTTGTACAAAAATCCCTTTATCTCAAACAGTTTATTTTCATCATACCACGTTTATCTCAAGTCATATGTGTTATCTTCATATCACATTTATATGCAGTCATATTTATTATCTTCATATCACGTTAATTCGAGCCATAATTGTAATCTTCATACAACGCTTATCTAAAGATAAGAGAAGTATCGAATGCACATGGTGATGAATGGACGAATCGGCGGTAATAGATAGGGAGGGTGGATTAGGATTCTGGCATGGAGAGAAATGATGCTGGTGGAGTGCCATGGTTGTATGGAGAGAGATGTTGCTGGATGGACTGGGATGGTGTCATAAAGAGAAGTCATGCTGCATGGACTGGGATTGTGGCATAAAGAGAAATGATGCTGGGTAGACTAGGATGATGGCATAGAGAGACATTATCCTGGATGGATTGGGTTGGTGGCATGGAGAACGAACGAACGAACGAATGAACTAGTAAACTTTATTTTTAAAGGGTTAGGGTTTGGCCTGGCAGGCCCGTCTGACATTCCTCCCTTCTTCTCTATGTCCTCTTATACATTATTTCATTCAACGTCACTTATGAAGCTAATCTTAGACAACAAAAGAACAATAAGCATTAAAACACATGGAAAAAAAAAACACATGACACATTTATTAGGGGGAGGGGGGGCATGTTGTCTGTACTGAGGTAGGATTCGAACAGGTTGCGACTGAATGTATAGTGATTGGTGGTGTCTTTGATTTCTTGCGCGAGATTGTTGCACAACTGAGTGGCAGAGTATGATAAGCTTGTTGTTATATAAGTCCATCCTAGGTTGAGGGACATGGAGTATATTTAGTCGTTCACTATGTCTTGCGTTATATTTAAACAATGGCCAAAGATAGCTTGCTGCATTTTGAAACATGATTTTGTGAATTAGTTTAGCCTTATTTAAAAGTAGAGGTTTGTGAAGTGGCAGTAATTGAAGACGTTCATGTAGGTTAGAATTGTTTGTGATCTTTTCACCATTAATTAAACGCACTGTCCTTTCCTGGAGTGAATATAGGCTTTTTTTAAAATTGGTTTGGGGCATCCATCCAAAAGAGAAATGATGCTAAATGGACTGGAATGATAGCATGGATTAAAATTATCATTGGAATTGACCACAAACACCAGGAACCAATATCTGTGGATATGCAGGAGGTCATTCGCCAATTGACTGAGTACATGATACAATGATAACCATGACAATATTTAACTATAGCTATTCTCTTCGCACCCTGTTTATCTCCAGCTGTGTTTATTATCTATCTAGGGCAAGTGTTTCAAATTTTTCATTATCTAACAAAAGCATAAATCTTCAGCTGTTTATTAGATATCCATCCATCATGTCCCATCCCGGTAAGCGTGGGCGGTCATGTTCTGCCATCTCACTCGATCACCAGAGTCGTGGATCAGCTCAGTGTTTCTATCTCGACCATGCTCGAGGCCAAGCCATCCAGGTATTTGCTTCTAGGTCTTCCTCTCGGTCTGTTGCCTTCGATCTTACCAGTTGTCACCAAGTTCTCCAATTAGATATGTTCGCATATATATCCGGCTGTGTATGATCTAGCTAGGGAATGGATCTCAAGTTGTGTATTAACTATATAGGCATGCATCAGCGGTTGTTTATTGCCTTACTAAGGCATGTAAGAGGCAGGGACAAAGGCATCGGACATCTTATCTCGAGGTATGCGATGAGAGCGAGGTTCTGCAAAAGAAGTGCTACATGATTATCACATGACTAGGGATGTCCGCCATGTTTGGCAAAAACAACACTGTTGTGACAACTATACTTGTGGCATGAGTCTATCTATTGTTGTGTAGTTATTGTCTGTCGGATGTGCTGAAACCAGCATGTTTTTAACCGTTGATAAGCTAGGGTGGTCGATGAGTGACACGCAACCATCAGTCTTCGTTTACTGTACACTGTTTGGAAATATGTTATTGTCTAGAATGCTGGACGTTTGACACGTGATAATTGGCTTTCTCTTGTATTCCATTTTATTACATATACTAGGCTGCAATCATGGCTGATTTGAATATCAATGTATGCACACATGTCGATGTGACAACACACGTCAATTGCTCATATATACAATCTCGGTGTTTGTCCATCAAAAATGATGATGACCATTAATGTTAGCCCATGAATTTAAATGTTTAGAGTTACGAGTTCTAAGATGACTGGTAAGGCCTATGTTGGCTCGCAATATTCTCTGACAATGTGAGCAAAGAATGTTTGACGTGCTAGGAGAAGGATCTCATGAAGTTGTTATTCAGATCAGCATTGTTTATCACAGCTCTTGCAGTCCTGTTTACTTCACAAGTGTCTACACCCTTGCGTAATGATGTACGCCACGAATTGCGGTCTTTGATAGCATTCTTAAAAGTGTCGTGATGAATTCCAAAAGCTTTTAGTGAAATCTTCAGTGTCTATAAAGCGTTTCCTCTGGCTGCCCTAGCAGCGTTTACCATAAAGCAGCTCGCCGTAAAAAAAAAAAAAAAATTCCCTTAGGTAGCCTGTGATCTGTCATGCGAGTCAAGTGCCCAGTGCAGCGAATCGGATTCGTCATTAGTAGAGTGTGGATACTGGACATGGGCGCCCTTTCAAGGACTCCATTGCCTCGGAACTTGTCTTGCCATTTAATCTTCAATAGCTTTCTAAGGCACACTGTATGGGAGTGGTTTAATTTCCTAGCGTGTCCCAATGTGTCACAAGCATATAGCAGTGTGGATATTACGACTGCTCTGTAGCTTTTCAGCTTTGTTTGCAGGTTTATTCCATATCTGTCCCTCACATTCTTGTACAGTCTGCAAAAGGCCACGATCGCATAGGAGATTCATGCATTCACTTCGTCATCAATTGTGGCAGCTTGTGACACAGTGCTGCCAAGATATGTGAATATGTCCACAGCATTAATTCTATGTCCATTGACTTTGATGTTCAGCTAAGTGTGATTAGTCTTTATTTACACTGTTTGGATAAATGTTATTGTCTAGAATGATGAACGTTTCATTGTGATAATTGGCTTTCTCTTGCATCCTGTTGTATCATATGGACTAGGCTGCAATCATGAATGGTTTGGATATAATTGTAAGTACATATGTCGATGTGTGAACAACACACACTGTGACGTCAATGGTTCGTGTCTACAGCCCTACACCTGTCAGGCTGGATGGTTTGGCCCAGCATGTCAGTATGGTAGGTGGGTTTTATAATGTCGTGTGTCTGTACATACTTTTATCTATGCCATCATGATAGGTGTTGACAAGACGCCCTTTAAGTGTACATGCTTTTACACAAGATAGTATAACGTACGTGTTGACAGAGTGGGTTATATCTGTACTGACTCTTACAAATGACAGTATAGTGTAGGTGTTGACATCGTGGCTTATATCTGTACATACTCTTACACCTGACAGTATGATCGACGTTGATGTAGTATGACGTCTTATTAATTTCATTATTCCGAATATATGTCTACCTGTGTCTCTATTGATTTCTCTTTTAGTGTTCGCAGTGTGTGTATTAAATTTTTTGACCGTTTCCTTCACCAAATCCATCATTACATTTATCAAATTCCATCTATATGTTATTATGTTTGCTGTTTGCTGCAAACAGCGAGACTCTGCAGCCCTTGATTGATAAGAAGAAGAAAGCTCTTTTAAGAAACAAGGAAAGACCAACGCGTAACACTCTGAGTGAGCTAAGGCAAGCTAGGAAGGATGTGCAAAAGGCTGCCAGGAATTGTGCAAATGATTATTGGATCAAGTTATGTGAGTCCATTCAAATTGCAAGTGATAAGGGAAACATAAGAAGCATGTATGAAGGAATAAAGAAAGCCTGTGGTCCAGTGATCAAAAGAAAGCACCATTAAAAACCTTGACTGGAGAAATCATCACTGATAAGAAACAGCAGATGGACACATGGATAGAGCACTATTTGGAGCTTTACTCATGTGAGACCAAACTAGCGGGTGATGCCCTCAACGCCATAGAGTCTCTACCAACTCTTGACCATCTGGACACACTTCCCACCATAACAGAAGTTAAGTGTGCTATAAATGAACTTGCATCTGGCAAGGCTCCAGGTAAGGATGGGATTCCAATAGAGGTTATCAGGAGTGGGCAAGACACACTCACTATACAGATCCACCAGCTAATAGAGCTATGCTGGCGAGAAGGACAAGTCCCACAGGATTTCAAAGATTCAAGCATCATAACACTGTACAAGAACAAGGGCGATCGGAGCGACTGCAACAACTATAGGGGTATCTCACTTCTGTGTATTGTTGGAAAAGTATTTGCCGGAATTGTTCTGCGCAGACTTCACGTCCTAGGAGATCAAGTCTACCCCGAATCACAGTGTGGCTTTCGTCAGAACCGGTCTACCACTGATATGATATTCTCATTGCGACAAATGCAAGAAAAATGCCGTGAACAGAATCAACCACTGTTTATTGCCTTCATCGACCTCACAAAGGCATTTGATTTGGTCAGTCGTGAGGGTCTGTTCAAGGCACTAAAGAAGATTGGCTGCCCACCAACTCTTCTGTCCATTGTGGAATCGTTCCACACAGGCATGAAGGGTATAATCAAGTTTGATGGTGCAACTTCTGAAGAATTTGAAATCAAGAGTGGAGTTAAGCAAGGTTGTGTACTAGCTCCCACCCTCTTTGGAATATACTTTTCACTTCTACTGAAATATGCCTTTCGTGATCAGGATGCCGGTATATTCATTCACTCACGCTCAGATGGTGGCCTCCACAATGCTCAGAGATTGAAGGCTAAGACCAAAATTAGGAGGGTACTGATCAGAGAGTTGCTTTTTGCAGATGATGCTGCAGTTACGACCCACTCTGAGGAAGAATTGCAATGTCTACTATCTGCATTCTCCAATGCTTGTTCTGAATTTGGTTTAACAATTAGCAAAAAGAAGACACAGATTATGTCACAAGGTGCACATGGGGTGCCATCAATCTTTATTGACGACGCCGAACTAGAGATAGTAGACCATTTTACATATCCAGGATCAGTGGTAAATAGCAAATTATCCCTAGATCAGGAAATCAACATCCGGATTGGTAAGGCAGCAACAACAATGAACAGGTTAAGAAAAAGAGTCTGGGAGAACAGGAAGCTTACTGCCAAAACAAAAGTCCTTGTCTATCAAGCCTGTGTCCTTAGTACTCTTCTCTATGGCAGTGAAACCTGGACAACTTATTCACATCAAGAGAAAAATTTAAACAGCTTTCATATCTGCGAAGAATTCTTGGTATTAGGTGGCAAGACAAAATCACAAATACTGAAGTATTGGAAAGATCAGGTTGTGTGACAGTTTATTCCATGCTCAGTCTTCGTAGACTTAGATGGATAGGACATCTTAGGAGGATGGATGATGGTAGAATACCAAAGGATATCTTTTTTGGTGAATTACAGATGGGTAAGAGATCTCAGGGTCGGCCTCTACTACGATACAAAGATGTGTGTAAGCGGGACATGATTGATACAGGCATTGATAAAGCACATTGGGAGCAAGTCGCCGCTGAACTTGTTGCATGGAGGGCAAACATCAGAAATGGAATAAAGACAAAGGAGAAAATTATTGCAGATAAGTCACACACCGAGCGTTTGAGACGTAAGATGGTGCATGATGGTGGAAATGACCACATGTTCACATGCACCCATTGTGAACGGACATTTACAGCGCAAATTGGCCTTATCAGTCACATTCGCTACCGCCATAGGTAAATGTTGTTATGCCTTTTTAAAGCACAAACTATCGTCTGTCAAGACGGCAAGGTGCCAATGTTATTATGTTTTACATTTTCATTTAATTATAATTACGAGAAGATTAGTGACGAGGTTGATGTTTCGAAAATCTTTGCATTGCCCATGGTCTTTCTAGTAGACCTATAAATACATATTGCTGCATATAACTATGTACGTATGCATTGTTTGTAAATATTCAACATTTCATTTCTCTCCAAATTATCAAAGGAATTGTTTTTCCATCTCGTCCGGCTGTTTTTCCTTTCATCGTATATTTAACAGCGCCAGTGACTTCTTCTTTTAGAATAAGTTGACTTTTAATTACATTCTATTGTTAATTCTGTAATATCTTTATCATTCAAATCTTTTATATATTCATTCAGTTGCATTATTACTGCACTTTTCGCAAATAAATTTCGTTCATGTTTATGATGTAAAACGTCCTGTATGTATTCTTATTTTACTCCCCATATGCTCACTGATGTGTGTCTCTATATGTGTGTATGTTTAATACACAAGAGAAATGTCAGGAACAAAACTCTAAAATGTTATCCACTTTCATTTACCTGACCAAGTCTTTTGATACAGTCAGCAGAGAAGGACTGTGGAAGATTGTGGCAAAATATGGCTGTCCACGAACGTTTGTCCAAATAGTGCGGCTATTTCATGATGGTATGTAGGCAAGAGTACAGGAAAATGGTGAACTGTCTGAGCCCTTTCCTGTCACCAATGGAGTGAAGAAAGGTTGTGTCCTGGCACCAACATTGTTCAGTCTCATATTTTCAGCTATGCTGACGAATGCATTCGAGAACAATGACATTAGAATAGACATTAACTACCTCATGGATGGAAAGTTGTTCAATCTCAGAAGGCTGAAAGCCAAAACCAAAAACTACCAGCGACACCGTAAGAGAACTGCTGTTTGCTGATGATTGCGCTTTATATGCCAACTCAGAGGCAGACATGCAACACAATGTTTCAGATTTCGCATATGTCTGTGCCAACTTTTGGCTCAATATCAACTTGGAGAAGACTGTAATTATGTACCAGCCAGTTCTAGGGAATCTTATTCTTACGCGTTCATCCGGATTTTTTTTTCGGATGTGACTGCGTTGTGCCTGTTTACAGCAGAGCTGCGTTCTTGCCTCGTTAGGCCGACACATCCGACTTCTGCGGGGTTCTAGGGAATAATCACACCGTGCCGAATATCAAGGTGAACGGTCATAGACTAAGTGGTGTGGACAAATTCACCTATCTCGGCAGCACTGTGTCACAAGCTGCCACAATTGATGACGAAGTGAATGCAAGAATCTCCAAGGCCAGTGTGGCGTTTGGCAGACTGCACAAGAATGTATGGAACAGAAATGGAATGAGCCTGTAAACAAAGCAGAAAGCCTACAAAGCAGTTGTATTATCCACACTGCTATATGCTTGTGAAACCTGGACTGTTTATCAGCGACACGCTAGGAAATTAAACCACTTCCACACAGTCTGCCTTAGGAAGCTATTGAAAATTAAATGGCAAGACAAGATCCCTGAAAGAGCATCCATGCCCTGTGTCCACACTCTACTAATGAAGAATCAGATTGATTGATTGATTGATTGATTGA